>PVJO010010655.1:0-63184 GCA_004026905.1 Hystrix cristata
TCTCAGGAGAATTGCGGGATCTCACCTCTAGAGATCCCGATTCAGTAAACCTGGATGGAACGTAAGAATCTCTCTCTCACGGGCTCCCAGGAGACACCAGTGACCACACTTTGAGAACCAGCTGACTAGACGCTGCCTCGCACTGACTCATTCTCTCCGAGTCTGTGCAGTAGAGATGGGAAGATGACTGAGACAATTATTTCTGCACTTGCTTCTTGCTTAGGCATTTACAGTCTTTCTGAAGAGATATAAAAGCAAACAGAACATCGGTAACATAATAGCACTAAGTTCTGTAGCACTGTCTGCAAGGGTACTGTGAAAACATTGAACGGAAAATCCCAAGCTAAGAGGACATATTACAAAAAAAAAATTTTTTTTTTACACTAAGTAGGAGTTAGGGGAAGAAGAAAGAAAAGAGGAAGGTTGTTTTCCTTAATGCAAACAGCAAACGCAAAAATACAAAGATAGTAATTCTTGTTGCGCTAAAAAATGGCATAGGACTAGTTTGTTATGGCTGGAGCATCAATAAGAGGGGTACTTACACAGCACCCTGAGTTTGGATTTTATTCTTGAGAAAAGAAGAGCAGTTCATAGAAGGGGACCCTAACTGTGGGAACCAGAGTAACAGTAAGAAATAGGGGAATCAAAAGTGCATATCGGTATCATAAAATTATCTGTGAAAAGCCTGATAAAAACCGGTGAACCTGTAGCCAAAATGATAGGGAGAAAAAAGATAGAAAGAAAGATAAGAATTATTAATATTGGTACTGATAGAGGAGATATCATCACAGATTCTATAGATATTAAAAGAGAAATTTAAAAATAAGCTAACTTTATGCCAATAAATTTTATTATGTGGATGAATTAGACATGTTTCTTGAAAGATACATATTACCAAATCTCATTGAAGAAAAATAGCCCAAATAGCCCGACTTTTATTAAAGCATTTCAATTTGTAGTTAAAAACCTTCCCACAAAGAAAACTCTAAGTCAAGATAATTTCTCGAGGAATTCTACAAAATATTAAGGAAAAAATACAGATTCCACACTAAAGTTTCTGGAAAATTGAAAACAGAATACTTCCCAATGTATTCTATGTGGTCAGTATTGACCCAATACCAATATGAGATAAAGGTATAAATAAAACTACTCTCAATACTTCCCATGAAGTGTGATACAAATTCTTAAGAAGAATTTATGAAATTAAGTCCAAGAATTCATCTCAGGAATGAACGGTTTAATGTTCAAAAACCAATTAGTATGATTACCCACATGAACAGAGTATTTTTACAGACCACCTCAATAAATGTTTAAAAGAATTTGACAAACTTGAGTATAAATATACATAACAACAACTCACTAAATCAAGGAATAGAGGAAACTTATTTGGCCCCAAAAGGCAGCTATGAAATATATAATCTAACATTTACAGTAAGAGGCTGAATGATTTCCCCCTAAGATCAGGAGCAAAGCAAAAATGTCCATTCCCTTGATTTCTATTCAATATCGTACTAGAGTTTCTAGTCAGTTGAATAAGGCAAGAAAAAAAGCTATCCAAATCAGAAAGAAATAAAAATAACTTTATTACAGACAATATAATTATATATCAAGAAAATCACAAAAGATTTACAAAAACAAAACTAAAACCAACAGGTGAGCTTAGAAAATTTGCTCAATCAATTTCAATCGATAGAAATACAATGTATTTCTATATGAAAGCAATGAACAATTGAAAATTGAAATTTAAAAATAGCTTCAAGAACACTTAAGAATAAAGTACATCTGACAAAAGATATGTATAACTGTACTATGAAAATTAGAAAGCATGAGTGAAATAAAATAGACATAAACAAATGGAGAGAAGTATCGTGTCCATGGATCAGAAGATTCATTTTTACTAAGATGTCAGCTCTTCCCAGACTGATCTATACTTTCAACCCAGAAGTCATTTTTGGAGAAGTTGGAAAGTCAATTTGAATTCCAATTATTAATTCTGAATTCCAGATTTCATATGGAAATGAAATGGACCTAAAATAGTCAAAATAACTTTTTAGAAAAGGAATGAGGTTCAAAGGCTTACATTATCTTTCAAGATTTATCTTCAAGTTATAGGTAGCACTCACGATTCTACCAGATAAACAGATACACTGTAAGCAAATGAAGCAGGTTAAAGAATACAGAAACAGAGCAATACATGTAGGGACAACTGATTCTTGACAAAAATGTAAAGGCAAATGGTGCTTGAACAGTTCGATACTCATTGACAAAATAACTTCAATATGTACATCTCACTCTATAAAGAATTAACTAAAAATAAATCAGCGACCCAGATGTAAAAACTAAAACTCAAACTTCTATAAGTAAAAGCAGAAGGACATCTTTGTGACCTTGGATTGGGTAAAGTTTTTAGGTACAACAACAGAACAGTCATTAAAAGAAAAAAATAAATTGTACCTCACTAAAATTAAGAACATCTGGTTTGGGGGAGGTCATTGTTAAGAGAATGGAAATGAGTCACAGACAAGATGAAATAAAATATTTGTAACTCTCATATCTGATAACAGCCTTGTACCTAGACTATATAAAGAGCCACTAAAACTCAACTTGACAACAAACAGCCCAAATTAAAAAGTTGGCAAAAAGATTTGAACGGACTCTTCACCAGTAAGAGTGCCACACAGACGTCAACATGACAAATAAGCACACGAAAAGATCATTGCTCAACATCATCAGTTGTTGGGAAATTAAAATAACTGTAAGGATAACAATCTTGAGATGAGTGCACACTTACTGGAATGGTTAAAATTTAAAAAGAAGGACAAAATGTTGGTAAGGATGCAGAGCAACTGAGAAATTCCATGGAGACTTGTACACTAATATTCAGAACAATTTTATTTGCAATAGCCAAAAATGAAAGTAACCCAAATGCCCAAGAGATGAATGGATAAAACAAAATATGTTACAGCACACAATAAAACAGTACTCAACAATAAAATTGAATGAACTATCGCACATCAACAATACAAATGAACCTCAGAATTAGTATGCTGAAAGAAAACAGCCAGAGCAGAAAAACATATATTCTATGATTCTTTTCACATAAAGTTTTATAATATACAAAATAATCTATAGCAACAGAAATCAGAACAGTTGTCTTGGGATGGGAGGGGAGGGGAGACTGAAAAGGAATTATGAAGGACACAAGGAAATGTTTCGGTATTATAAATATGTTTATTATAATGGTTTCATAGGTATGTATTTATTTATGAAATATAAATTTTAATGTTTGTTTTATACTAATTTTATTTTATTCCACTTGATTTTGTGTCAGTTGTACCTCAGTATGTCTGAGTTGGTCTTTCTTATCCTTTTTTTTTTAAAGAACTGAATCTATGTTGCATGTTTTTAGTGTACAAAACAAGAAAGAAACAAACTCTCTTCTCTGATATATTTCAAGTGTACACAATTTCTATGTATCACTGATTAAAAAAAAATTTCCACATTTCAGGCATAGTACGTACATCACAATGTCATGATCTTTTACCATTATAATCTCCTGGGAAGATTCAAAATTTGTCCAAGGTCTGTTTCAGGAAAACCCATTGAGAAAGAACTGACCAATATAGGGGAAGGTAGTATGAAACCAAAGAAAGAGGCAAAGAGACCCAAGACTATGCTGAATGTAATCTTTATTAGGGACTTATGGACAAGGAGTGGTCAGGGATGGCAACAAAAGCTGTGGATTCCTGCAATTTGGGTCAGACCAAGAGAAGTTAGATGTTGGTTGGCACAAAAGTGACTCTCATTCAAGCTAGAATGTACCTGTTTGCCTGAAGATAATTAGCAGAGACATCGCACACATTCTTGGCATGAGGGCACCAGGGTCTGATCGTAGAGCTTCACATATAATTTTAAAGGCTGAATATATAATGTGCTGGGAAAATGTGGGGAGAAGGAGGCCAGGGTTACTAAGGGACCATTGCGGCAGTATGGCTCAGGATAGCTGCAGTCAGGTGAAGCTGAGTGCCATTCCTTAACTGGGTGGCCTCAGGAAACCTCACAACCTTCTAACCTCCTCTCTGTGTTCCTCAAATGAACATGTTGGACTTCACAAAAGGGCATCATATTACACAGAGCTCAAAACATGGAAGGAGGAAGGGTGGTAAGACCCTCCTCACCAACCACAGTATTTCAGCTTCTATCAGTTTGAGTAAGTTTATCTAATAAGACTTATTTTGAAGAAATGGTATTTATGGCTTTCAAAAGACAATTTTACAACTATTGGAGTAAATGACCTCTAAAATCTCCTCAGATGCCAAATTGTATTATCCTAATTAGTAAAATTAAATCTGCCAGGCAGCCATTGTGATTCTTCAACAGCAAGCATTTGTTTGCAAAGCTGCTTTGTAAAATATTGGGCAACCCCTAGTAATCCTCCAGCAGTTTCCATTTCATTTTGATCTGAACTGAAGGATGCTTTACCTTGTACATACGGAGAGTGTGCTCCTAAGGGTCGCAGCCTTGATAGGACACTGAACCGTCGGAAGACAGCAGATCCCATGTCCCCTCATGCAGAGTCCAGCTGCTGATTCGGCCAGCTTCTCCAGCCCACATCTGCCACTCTCCGCGCTCATGGCAGTTCTCGGGGCTCCAGAGTTATTGTCAGTGAGCCTAAGTAATTCAGAAAATCAGCCTAGAGACAGCAATGCACTCAAAGCTGCTGATGTGTGTGGGAGTCATCTTTTCCAAGAGACCCCATCTGCCTTGCAGCCTTCACAACTTCCTACTGGTTTCTTTTTCCTCTAAGATATTTGTACATTGTGCCTGTGTTCTTTGTAATTCCACTAATTGCAGTGACTCAGTTTGTTTTTCCTGTGCCCACATCCTTCCCCTACAAACTTAGAGGATTGAAAACATGGTATAGTGGAAAGAAAACCTCGATTTTAGCCCTGGCTTTGCAAGTCAGCTAGCTCCCTTTGTGACCCTGGGGGACAGAGACTCATTCATCTGGACCTCAGTTTTTGCATTTTAAGATTACAGGGTTACATTAATTCCTTTCTTACTATTGGTGATATAGGAATCGGTTTAAAATTGTTTATGATTTATAATTAATATGTGTGCATTTGTTTTAATATACCGTATATTAGAAGAAATATAATTTGTTATAATAGACTAGCTTAAAATTCATACTTAGATTTTTTTTAAAGTGACTTAATTTAAAGTAACATGTTAATCAGATTTAGAATGTAACTGGATTTGGCCTGACCACTGTTGTGTACCATCTTCCCAACATTTGCCCCAACATTTCTGAGGAAAATTGCACTTCCCCAGCCTCCTTAATATTGAGTGGGAGCCGTGTCCCTGATTTCTGGCTGACAAAATCTGAACACAAGTCAGGTGCCACTCCCGGATGGAGCCTGTGTGGGCCCTCTGTCTCTGTCTCTTGCCACAGCAGTTTGAAGCTCTGGAGTTATCCTGTGGGGAGAGCTCGGAACCTTGAATCATCAGATGGATGAAAGTGTTGAAACAAGCCAACATGGATATGCGTGACTAAGAGATAAACTTTTGTTGTGCAAAGCCACACAGATTGCTGAGTTTATTACTGCAGTATAGTTTATCTTATCCTGACTAACACAAAGCATAATGAGACAAGCAGGCTCAGCCTCATTCTAAAATTCTACCTTCTCTTGCCTCGCCTGTTCCTTCTTACCAAGTTTTAACCTATCCTTTTTCTTTCTGGTTCTCTAACTTCAAGTGAGTCCCTTCTGAACAAATTTGCTTATGCTTTCCCTTCCAACTGTGTCTGTTTTTAGAAGTGGCATTTATTTTAATGATGGCTATAGTTCTGGATAACTACATAGAACCCTGCTTATACTCAAAGAGGACTTTGCAATTAGTGTCCGTGCCTCTTTGTGGTGTCCTTCTGAGTAGTCTTGAGTAACCATCAGCTCTTTCTGGCTACTCATGCACAAAGATGACACTTTGTATGGAACTGCATTCACCACTGACGTTACTACTTCCAGTCGTTTATGGGCCTGTTACCTTGGCTTGAAAAAACATTAGTTTCTTGTATTCAACTACCCAGCCTCTACTTATCTATTCTCAAAGTCTGACCACAGATAAGTTGTTTGAAGTTATGCTGTGTTGTGGGAGGCTCATCTGTCAACCCCATTTGTAGTATGAGAAAAGCCTGAGTTCTATGGTTTATCATACACAAAATAATCAAGCTGAATGAGGAATATCATCACTTTAATCTTTGAAATTGGTTATATTTTGGAGCTTTATGTTGTCACTTAAAGTCATAGATGTCTGCTATAGATAGATAGATAGATAGATAGATAGATAGATAGATAGATAGATGATGGATAGATGATAGATAGATAGATAGATAATTTCCTCTCAAGAACTTGAAATGAAGATCCGGGTCAAGTCATAGTCAGGGCTATTGCTCCATACACCTTCACTTTGTTAGATAATCTGCCAAGTTTTTGTCTGTCTGTTCGCCAAAGGACGTTAACTTTTGATCCAATTTGCTTCTCTGGTGCTTAATCAGTGAGTAAATGTGTTGCTTAGGCAGTGGAACTGAGACAGCTTTTAACAACATAAGCTGATGGAAAATTTTAAAGTATATATAGTGTTTTTCTTTCCCCAGATACCACACAAACTTAGTTCTCTTAAGATTCAATTCATATTCCAGTGGTAACTCTTGCAGCAGTCCAGGGAAGAGTGCTTTGACTCTGTTGGCTTACAAAGGGAATGATTTTTTTTATTATTTATACCATAGAAAGTTCTAAAAATAATTTGAGGATTATCTCAGAACTATTAAAAATAATTAGCTATTAAAAAATCACATGTGTGACAGTATAAAATTTATTGTTAGCCACAAAACCATGGAATAGTGGAAACAGGAAAAAAAAAAAAAACCAAGCAGGTGTGGTGGAGCACTCCTATAATCCTGGCACTTGGGAGGCTGAGGCAAGAGGATCACCATGAGTTTGAAGCCAGCTTGGTCTCCATAATGAGTTCAAACCCAGCCTGAACTACATAGTGAGACCCTGTCTCAAAAGAAAAAAAAAAGTTCCCTTTTTATTTCGTTTATTTATTTATTTTTTGGTGCTGGGGATTGAACTCAGGACCTTGTGGTTATAAGGCAAGCACTCTAACCAACGAGCTAAATCGCCAGCCAAAACTTCCCTTTTTAACAGAGATTAAAAAAAAAAAACTGGATCCAAAGGGTGACTTTCAATTTTCATAACAACTTTATTAAATTATAATTCATATGCTATATAGGTCACCAATTTTAAGTATAAAATTCAGCGGGCTTGTTATATTTAAAAAGCTATACTATCATCATTAAAATCCATTTTAGAATATTTTCATCACACTGAAAATAAACCAAGCCTGTTGGCAACTACTTCCTATTTCCCACTGAGCCTCCCTGGCTCTAGGGACCCACAAATCCAGTTGCTGTCTCTCGTGGTGATTTGCTGAGTTAGGTACCTTATTTAAGTGGAATAATGTAATATAGGACCTTTTATGACTCCTGTCTTTCATGCCACAGATGGTTTTGAAGCTCACCTATGTTGTAGAACATAGCAGTTCTTCATTCATTTCTAATTACTGAAAGTTATTTCATTGTGTCGATACACCACATTTTGCTTATTCATTCATCCACTGATGGACGTTTGGGTTGTTTCCACCTTTTGGCTATTATGAACAATGCTGCTATAAACATTCAAGTACAAGTTTTTGTGTGGGCACGTATTTTCATTTTTCTTTGCTATTCAGTGAGGAATGAAATTGCTGGATCATATATAAATTTGTATTATCGCAGAAGAACTGCCGAACTGTTTTCCAAAGCAGCTACACCACTTACATTTCCAGCATCAATGTAAGGGTGTTCCAATTTCTACAGATCTTCACAAACACTTGCTATTACTTTTTTAAAAATCATTATAGCCAGCCTTGTGGGTTTTGTTTTCATTTGCTTGATATGCTTATTGGCCATTCGTATATCTTTTTTGGACAAAAATCTATTTAGATCCTTCACACATTTTTACATTGGTTTCTTTTTATTTATAAGGTTGTAAGAATCTTTTATATATTTTACATACAAACCCTTTGTCAGATAATCACTTATAAATAGTTCCTCCCATGCCATAGATTATTGTCTCATTTTCTTGACGATATCCTTTCAACTACAAATTTTTAAAATTTTGCTAATATCATGTTGTCTCTTTTTTCTTTTGTGGCTTATGCTTTCATTCAAGATCTAAGAAATGATTGCCTAATTCAAGAGCACATCAATCAATGCCTGTATTCGTTATCTCAGAGTTTTACACTTTTATTTTTTACATTTGAGTCCTCGCTTTCTTTCTTTACTTTTTTATATTTAATCTTTGACTCATGTTACCTTTTGTATATCATATGAAGTAAAGCTCTAACTTTATTCTTTTGCATGTGGATATCCATTGTTCCAGCAAGAATTTGTTGAAAAGATTATTCTTTCCCATAGTTAAATGTCCTGACAACCTCCCAAAGTGAATTGATTATAAATATTTATTTCTGTTCAACTCTATTGATCCAGATGTCTATCCTTATGCTAGTACCAGGTTATCATGGTTATTGTAGATTTATGGTAGGTGATGGGATCAAACAGTCCAAAACATCCAACAAACTCGTCTCTTCTTTTCCAACATTGTTTTGTTTATTCTGGATCCTTAACTTTTCTATGTGAATTTTGGGATCTGTTCGCCAATCTACATAAGGAAGGCAGCTCGAATTTTGATAGGAGTTATACTGACTCTGTAGATGGCTTAAATAGTACTGTCATTTTAACAATATTAACTCTTCCAATCCATGAACATGGGATGTCTTTCTATTTATTAGCTCTCCTTTAATTTCTTTCAACAATGTTTTGTAATTTTTGTCTTTCGTGAGTTTTTCACTACTTTTGTTAAATTTGTTCCTAATTGTTAAGTTCTGTCAGATGCTGTCATAAATGGAATTTTTTCTCTTTTTTTTTTTACTCATTTCGAGTGTAAAGGAATCATCTCTTATTTATTGATTTTATATTTTGACAACATGCTGACCTTGGTTAATTAATTATAAGAGGTTTCATTTAGGAGTCTCCTAAATGTTTAGGATATTTTACATATGAGAGTACTCCATCTGCAAATAGAGATACTACCACTCCCTCCATTCAAAACTGGATGTCTTTTATGTTTTTTTTTTTCTGGCCTGTTTTCCTTAGCTAAAACCTCTTGCCATATCAAGTAGAAGTGGCAAGAGTGGATGTTCTTATCTTTTTCCTGATGTTAAAAAGAAAACTTTCAGTTTTTGCTGGGAAACATGTTTTTTTGGGAAAACATCCACCAACAAATAAGTTAGCTGTGTTTTTCCTAAATGTCTCTTGTCAGGCTTTGGAAATTCCCTTTTATTCCTAGTTTGTTGCGTATTTTCATCATGCAGCAATGGTAAATTTTGTCAAATGTTTTTTCCTGAATTTTGGAGGACAACCACATGATTTTTCTCCATTTGTTCTGTTCATATGGTATATCGCATTAATTGATTTTCAAATATTAAACCTACCATGCATTCTTGGCATAAATTCAATTTACTCATAGTATATAATTCTTCTTATAATTTGGAGGATTTGGTTTGCTAATATTTTTTCTTGAGGATGAGATTTTTGAAATTTATATTCAGGAGAGATATTGATCAATAGTTTTCTTTTTTGTGATGTCTTTGTCTGGACTCAGGACTCAGAATAAGTTAATAATTAATGAAGTATAAATATTCCTGAAAAAAATCAGATGGTAGGAAAACCTGAGAGTGGGAAACTGTAGATCCCTTACCCTGTCACAGGTACACTGTAAACAGAATGTGTTTGTGTGTATACATATGTAAATTTTATGCACAGGTGACTTGTATGCTTATGTCTGCTAATTTCAAGATTTGTGGCTAATGAATGAAAATTATCTGAGAACACATGGTTTAAAAATAATACAATCACCTTCTGATTCTTGGTTTTCTCACTTCTGACTCAATGAAAGCCATAGGCCCAGGAACCACCACATTTTATAGAGATTTTCCACCCTTTCATGATACATTTACGCAAGCCTTCAAAAACATAGATAGAATTACATGAGGCTTTTGATAGTGACTATGAGATCGTTAAATTTGCTGGTAACTTGGACATCAGTATACCATGATGAGCACTAGCACTCTGCTTTTCTTCTTTTGTTTCCTTGTTTTGTTGTTGTTGTTGTTGTTATTGTTTGAGACGGGGTTTCTCCATGTAGTCCAGGCTGGCCTTTAACTTCAAAATATATCCTTGATAAGAATGATAAAAATAGCACTTGATTTCTACGATCTTCTTCCAACTCCATAATCCAAAGTTCAATATTAAATGAGTCATAGAGTGAATCCTAATACATGGATGTTTAAAAAAACATATGACCAAAACTCCTCAAATTTGTTATGGTCATTATCAAATAAGACCTGCCGTATCAGCAGGATCCTACGAATATGTGACAACCAAGCAGAATATGCTGTCCTGGGTTCAGCATGTATGGGAGTTCTGTCACATCTTCTTGATTTTTCTGTAAATCAAAAAGTTTTATGGAAAGTAATTTCTTAGTAAGCTCACTGGATGGACTAAACAGTGGTTTCAGCAGAGCCAAAGAGAAATGTACTTATGTAGAAAAGAAACAACTAGGAATTCAGCTCAGAGATACTGAAAGAGAATGAGACATGAAGACATGGCAGGAAGCACCAGCATACCTAACTGAAGTTCCAAAAGAAACATAAGGAAGCAATGGATGAGTTATAAAAGTGAAAGAAAGTCTGAGAATTTTCAGAATTGATGAAAGATCCACTTCCTTAGTCTCAGGAAGTCCAGCAAACAGCACGTAAGAAAAAAATCCACACATCAAGACATATTGCAATGAGAAGACCACAAAAGCAGCCAGACAAAAAAAAGCTCAATAACCTAAAAAGTAATATGAATTAGACTAGAAACTGCCTTCTCTATCAGAATACTATATAATAATGTTTTCAAAGTGCCATGTCTGGTATACCAATAGTCTGACCATGTATTGCTGCCCAAATCCATTCCTTTCCACTATTACTTTCTGCATATCAAATGAAAAGATGAGCCTATATGTTTATGTGATAAAAGTACAGTTCTCCGGTTTAATATGAAGACATGCTTAGAAAAGAACGCTGCATGAATCAGGGTAAGATGAACTGGTATAACAAATAAGGCCCGAAATTTCAACAAAATAAAGTTTCTTTTTCTTTCACTAAGTGATTAAAATAGTGTTTCAGTCTGTGGGTCATTTTCCTCTATGAAGTATTTCAGTGATTTAGGTGTCTTTCACATTGAGGTCCCGACATCCTCTAGGCCCTGTCGTCAACTACATCCACCTAGGGAAAAGAAAAGCAGAGCTTGGGGAAGGCACACCCACTTCCAAAAGCTTTGGCCTTGAAGTGACACATATCACCTCCACTTATATATGTTTGACAAAAACCAATGACACAGGCTCAACTAATTATAAGGCTGGGAAATATAGTCTAGCTCTGTGATCAGAAAAAAAAAGAAAAGATAATTTTTAAACAGCTAGCAGATTTCCAAAACATGCTTATACAAATAACCAAAAGAAAAGTCTATGTCTATCCATAAGGATAGGCTCTATATTCAGATTTGGGGGGAAAATTTTGATTCTGCTAGAGTACAATTGTGCTAATACGTCAGTATAGTTACCAAATTATTTACAACTCAGTCTGAAGCAAGAATGTTGACACTACTTTGCTGCATTCAGAGATCTCTAAACAGTGGGTAAGTAGGTGCATGACTGAAAGCAAAATAATCCCTCCCAAGGCAAGGCAAAATGTTTCGCTAAAGATTAATTCCTGCCACTCATTTTATGAGCCAGAACTGAATTGAGCTTCAAAATAGCAGCATTCCATTTTCAAAACTTCCAAATTCAGTCGCTAATGGCTCTCTTTTATAAATAAATTGTAAAGTCTTTGGGAATTCTTCACCTTCCTGTGTCGCTCGATGACTCACACACAGTACATTTGACAAACCACGCTGGCAGTAAACATTTGCAGAACCGAATGCCTTGGTGGCGAGAACCTTGCTGGCATTTTCTTTTCTGGCATAGGAACAAACCTAGGATAGTGATTTTGCAGAGATCCTTAATCCTCATATGCACTGCATAATGAAGGAGAATAGCTCTAGGAAAGGCTGGTGATTTTTCCTGGCAGGCGGGTGCCTGGCACATGTGCACACAGAGAGGGCTACCTGAACTGCCTGCAGTGTGTTCGCTGTTGAAAAAGAACAGTAACCATACATAGTTATGGTTCAAATAAGCTCATGAACCAAAGCTATTCGAACCAGCACTTCGAAACCTTGCAATCCTGTTGTGTTAAGTAGGTGTGCCCGCCCACAAATATTTGCAAGTAGTACTGATTACTTTTCAAAAGCCCACAGTCCATATGTTCCACCAGGTTCCTTGGCTTTACTAGACTGATACACCTGTTTCTTCAAAGCTCCTGTACCCAAGGTCTTTATGCACCAACCCAACACAGCCTCAGCCTTCAATAAATAGACGCTTTTGGGCAATTAGTTTCTCCTCTGACTCATACCTCTTTTCCTCCTGATTTTAAGGCATAAGTCAGTAGCAACAATGTTTTCAGCCTATCACTTATTCTCTACATCCTGATTTGATTTTTTAAAATATTAAGTCCATAGCCACAACAATACATGAAGGCCCCAAATAAGTCTCCTGTACGAAGGAAAATTGTTTAAAAATTGTAACAAACTGGGAATCTAAAGGAATTTCCTAAAACTGATAAAGAACATCTATTTAAAACATATCACAGTTAGTACTTCATGGTAAAATAAATCGCACCCTGTCTACTCAGAAACAAGATATGACACCTGCTGTTCTTACATATTTTCAACATTTTTACTGGGCCACTACACAGTACAATGTAGCAATGAAACAAGAAAATAAAGTAGAAATACAAGGATAGGAAAAGTCAGGGCTGGGGATTTGGCTCAGTGGTAGAGCACTTGTCTAGCAAGTACAAAGCTCCAAGTTTGAACCCCACCAACATCCCCCAAAAAAGGATAGGAAAAGGTGAACCAAAATACTGGAATTCATAAAAATATTTCTTGATCCAAAATATAAAATATAAAAATTATTCAATGTCTCTGTATCCTAGAAAAAAATGAGTTAGAAAATATAAGCTCTAAAGATCTCTTTCGCCACATAAACAAAAATCTGAACTACACAGCTAACCAAATATGTTCAAGATATTTACACAGAAAATTCAATAATACCATACAGGTCACAAGAAAAGGCCTAAATAAATAAAAATCATATTTGTGGATAAAATTTAAGGTCATAGAAGTAACAATTCTCCCCACATTAACCTATAACTTTAATGCAATGCTAATGAAAATCCCAGTAACATCGTTACCAAGCTAATTCTAAGATTTACATGGAAAAATAAAACAGTTATGATAACAGACAATTTTGAGTGGAAGGAGAAGAGACAGAGGAGTGATAATGTCCAACCAATTATGATAAATCTGTAGTAAATGAATTGTGTGATATTTACAGGAATAAATTAACAGATTAATGGAACAGAATAGACTCCAGGAAGACATCCACATGCACAGGGAAACTTGATATTGATGGAAGGACAGAAATGAGAGACTGTCACGTCAACAGTACAGGGACACTTATTTATCCTCATGGAAAAACACATAAAACAAGCTCAAAATTATATTCCAAATGGCTTAAAGACTAAATGCAAAACAACAACTTTTTAAAATTTTTGGAAGAAAATTTGGAGAGCAAAAGATATTTATAAATAAGAACCCTTTCCCCCCAAAAAAGACTGACACTTTTGACCTCATAAAACTTCAAATTTGTATTTTCAGAAGATATACAAAAGACAAACTTACACTGGGAAAATATACTTGGAACATATATAATAGATAAAGAAAAGGAAATCAGAATATATACATTACGTTGGCAAACCAATTAAGTCATTTTGAAAATGCAGTAGAAAATTGGTCTATGACCAGGAAATTCACAAAACAGGAAAGAAAAATGTGAAACACATAATAATGTTATTTGGAATGGTAATAAAAGAAATGCAAATTAAAACTGTGAGGTACTTCATTCTCATAAGACTGATAAACATTTCAAAGTTTGATCATCTGAAGGATGTGTGAGGACAGGGAAAAAGGAGCATTCTAGTATATACGTCACGCCAGGCGCTTCCTGGGGAAGCCACATGGAGCCGGCTCTTCCACTTCTAATTATATGTTCTTGAAAAAATCCCTGTACGTGTGCTAAATGTGTTCAAGGATGTTAATCAGTATCACTTGTGAAAGCAAACAAAAACTGAGAAGGGACCTATATATTCTCTTTAAAGAATAGAAAAATAAATTATACAATGTACTATAATGTGGTAATTTTGCAATAGCCTAATTTGTATGTATTAACATAGATAAAAACCACAATGCCTAAGTTTGAATGAAACGGGTATCAAATATGATGGTAGAAACATAAATGTCTATTAGGTTTTTATTTTACCTTTTGGAGTACATGAAATAGTCTATAATTTAAAAACAATAACCAATTACTACTTTATACAACATTAATCAGAACAGGCTCAGTCTGGGGAATTATTAAATGATTTTTCTCCTGTGAAATAGCCAGTGTGAACAGGCATTGCAACTTTTAGCAACCAACGGATCAGTATATCACTTCACTGAATTTCTACTGATATTTTTTATTGTTTGGCACTAGGATCTGTCACAGATTAAAACAATTTTATTAAGTGGTAAAGTGATGAGACATTTTTTGCCTGAACTTTACAATGGTCACCCTCCTTTAGAAGTTTTACAAAGAGCTCTAAATAATGACAACCCATAAATTATCTAGGTCTCAGGCCAAAATTCTTTGCCATTAGTGAGTCCTAGGAACTCGGGGAAGTTGCATTTCCTTTTTGACTCTCATTGTCATCGTGTTTGTGATGAAGATTTAGCCTCAAGGATTCCTAAGAATTCTGATTCCGGTGATTTAGTACCTACAATTGGACGTGACATGAGCAGGCGTGCTAACTCAAGCCAAAATACTTATATATGAGTAATGTATGTATGTATATATATATGATTTCTGAAGAACGGAACAACCACTAAGTGAATGAAATAGATGATCAAGTTGAGAATTTAAAATGTCTCATAAATGCAAAGAATAATCAATTGATTTCTTAGTTTTTGAAGGTCAGGAGGTGGTCAGAAACTTACACAACTGAATTTAGAATAACTACAAATAACCAATATTCAAAAGCCCAAGCGGTACTTGAAGTCAGACTTTGTCGAAGACAAACTAAACATAGCTTCAATTTAACTTCAGCATGTGTCCATAATAACTGATTGTCCCAAATCTTTCTACTTTTTTCTCACAATGGCAAAATGCAAGACTTTAACTACTTCCTTGATTATAATAAACACAAACACCAGTCTCTACAATTTCAGCATAGTATTTGGTGTGCTAACCTGCCTGCTGTCTATAAAGAGCTACATACAAGAAGTCCAACTGGGAAGTGGAATCAAACACCAGATTCCAGGTGTCTGAGAGGGAGTGCGAAGGGTTTATTTTTTCTTCATCTTTATTCTCATGTTAAATGATAATAATGGCTTTCACATGAGCCATTTTCTAGTTTGAACATGGAAATCTGTCTGAGATTATGTTGTAAATAATATTAAAGAGAGGGAGTTTTCAATGTTGAACTAACAACTGAATTTGGAAGTAAACCATCTCTCAAAATCCCAGTATCTTGGTGGTTTCCCACCCTTTGCCATACACCAAAGAAAAAGCAACTAGACTAATCCAAATTCTATAATACAGGACCCATGATTAAAAATAATACAGGTTTAACAAACATTACGCCTTCTACATCAGTACTCAATTTTATCCACCTCTTTTGTTTTGTTTAGTTGTTTTGTCTTCCTCCGTTCCTGTCTCAGATTAGAGAATAAGGTTTATCTGTGTTGATGAGGAAATCATCAGTTATATTTCTAGTCTTCTACTATTTTAGTTAACTATCTTGGATTCAAATAATCACAAATCAAATTATTCAAATAAATTGCATCTGTTCTAAACATGTACAGATTTTTCTTATTATTCCCTAAATGACATAACTATTTACATGGCATTTACACTGTATTAGGTATTATACATAATCTACAGATGATTTAAAGTGTATGGGAGATGTGCATGGGTTTATATGCACAAACTATGCCATTTTTTGTAAGAGACTTGAGCTTCTGCAGATTTTGGTATCTGAAATGGATCCTAAAACCAATCCACTGTGGATATCAAGAGGCAACTGTATTTAACAATACGATTTTTAACAAAGTAAATTATCAGTATATTTTTCCTCCTAACAAATAAGACAATGAACCTAGCATAGGTGAACATGTCCCACTCTTATAAACTATTACTAATTAGCTTTTGTTTCTTACTTTTGACACAAGATGGTATTGTTATTTTTAATGGGCAATTTGTTTTTTTAAGTTTACCAACACCTTTTAATTTATGTTATTTATTGTATCCCTCCTGTTCCCTCTGGGTACCTTTGTCTTGATGATGTAATTATTCTTTTAGAAACGTATGTGGGTGGAATGTATACCTTGAATTGTCTTTCGTTGAGCCTCACCCTTGAATAACTGTTTAACTGGCAGTAGGATTTCTGGTTCTCTGTTATTTCTCCCTCAGGTCTTTGAAATGTTTCCTTCAGTGTGTTCTGAAATGTACGATTACATATGAGAAGTCCAGTAGCAATCTAATTTTCTTGGTAAGTAATCTTCCTGTGAGATCAGGTAGTCTTTGTGATTTTCCCATTTACCTTGATAATCTGCAGTCTTGCTCTGAGGTAGATTTATTTTATTTAAATTGCCTGAAATTTGAAATGTACTTTCTGCCTAAGGACTCATGTCTCTCTTCAACTCAGGGAAATCCTCAGCCAATTTCTCTTCATATATTACCTCTCTAATACTGACTTTAATCTCATCTTTCACACAAATTGGGTTCTCTACATCTAACCTCCACGTGCTTTCATTTGGGGTGTACAACTTCGGCTGAGCCCCTCCAGAATTCTGAGGCTCAGACAACATGGGATCTCTAAGGCATATGTCTGCAAATACACAGGCCTATATGCTGTCTGGAACAAAATTGCTTTTCAAGGATCTATAGCAAGGTTAATCATGGTAAAATTACGGGGGATAAAGTGAAATCCCCAAAATATTCCTTTCATAGCCATACTTGAAATATAGGAAACACAATATGCTTAATCTAAAAGTAACTTCAATTTGAGACCCAGAGAAAATAAGGATGATTCATTTCAAGCTATTGTCAGATTCAGAACTAAACTGGAAATGCCCTGAATTTCGGAACAGTTTTCTGAATGCCTTTCTACTCTGCCTTCCAAAAGCATGAGAAACATTTTGTCTAGCACATCAAAATCTATACTCAGATTATTTCCTGACCCAACAATGGAGGGTCTCGAATATCGGGGTGCAGAAGGGACCTGTTTACTATCACTGGAACTATGCGGCTCCCTGACTCTCTTAGCAGCGCGGGTAGCTTGGTGCTGGACCGCTGAGCTATGCCCAGAAGGCCAAACAAGAGTGATTCAGTGAACAAGACACTCCTGGAACATTGCGAATTTGGATGCCTGTCCTTAAAATGCTGAATATTTGCTCAAAGTTTAAGTAAACTACATTAATTATCTGTGGGTGGCCACAAAAATGAAGTTTTATCAATTTCTTCAGAACTGTGTTTAAGAGCTAACTGGTAGAAATTCATTTAACAAGAAGAGCCCTTTCATGGGCTAAGGAGTTCCTAATCTTAGGTACCAGGGGAAACTAATGGCTGATTAAGAAATAAAAAGAAAAGGTAAATCAAGCATGGAGGTGATTAACCAGATCAGATAACCATGTCAGGAACATGGTTCTTCTTTGAAAGGAGACATAAATGCAGCTAAGCAAGAGTTACAAGCCATTTTAATCTATCAACTGATGGATAATTTCAGTATTCTCACGTGTGCTATATATCCAGCACTCTACTAAAGGTGTCATGGGAAAAAAGGCAAAAAAAATGTTATTAGCAGCTGAGATAATAAATACTGCACATTGTATTTTCTTTCTCCATTCACAGCAAAATGGAAATGAGAGCTCGCATAAAGGAAGAGACCCCATTTTGGCAACTCTGTGTGAAGCAAAGCAGGATGTAACTGGACTTTGCCTACAAATATATAAAGAAGTGATTCTAAGTCAAACAAACACAGATTCTCAGCCTGATTTAACCCCCCCACACACAAAATCATAAGCAAACACAGAGGAAGGGCACTTCTTAGCTGAGCCTAAAAGAATGAATCAAATGTAGATAAAGAAACATGGATACATTAAAGAGAAAATATTAGCCTTAATCTCACTTTTTTTAAGTGACATTGTCAGTGTGTCTGCAGTGGTTAAAAATAAAAAAGTTTTGGGGCTTATAGAAAAAGGAATGTATTTGAAACAATCATTAGGGCATGGGATTAGACAGGTGATAGAGGAAGAACAAATAACAGAGTCAATGTACAATGACCAAGGAGGAAATATAAATTTTGTGGGCCATTTGGGTTTAATTATGAGTCTTTCTTTAGCAGCTCTCTGAGGTTAGGAGCAGCAGACAAAAGAGGTGCCTCAGAAGGCTAGAGAATATGATTAATAGGACCAGAAAAGCCAAGCAGGCTGAAAAGATCACCCTGAAGTTAGTGAGCATTCAGTCCCTGGTGAGGAGGGAGTCCATTATATGTCACCAGGAGAAATGAACTATCAAGGCTGGCAATTACGGCTTTCAGTGAATTCGTAGGGCAACAGAAGCCAAGCAAAAAAGGGGGTTAATTCCAAAGGAAGGTAGTCAGTGGTGCCAATTATATCATCCCAAGGGATCCAGGAAACCTGATTCAGCAATAACACGCAGTCCAACAGGTTGCACTGTGAAGAGTCCCAAGGAGGTGAAAACTGGATTTAAACAGAAAGTTAGGCTACAATACATTGTGTGCTTAGCTTCAACCCAAAGGGGAGAAGCCAGCAAGGACTCAGCTCATCAGCTGTAGGATCAAGGATCAGAACTATGCTTGAATCCTGGCCTAGGATAGAGCAAAGTCAGAAACCAAGACAGAAGGTAGCCATAGAAATAGGGGGCCTGCTATGGGGCCTGAGAGGAAATGCTCGACTAGGATGGGCCCTCAGGATTCATTCAAAACATATTAAGCAACAGACCCCTTCAAAATCCTGTCATAAATCTGAAGGAATAAAAATATCCTTCTAAATTTACTCAGGCTTGGTTCTTATCATCTCAAGTTGAGCACAGCCAGCCTCCAGCTGTGGGGCTTTAATGTCTTTAGTTCAGTGGCTGCCAAAGAAGAGCAACTTCTGTCTCTCATAGTACATATGGGAATATCTGCAGATATTTTTGATTCTCAAGAATTGGGTGGGGTACTACTAATATCCAATGAGGCGAGGCCAGAGATTCTGCTAAGCATCCTATGATGTGCAGGACAGTGCCCCACAGCAAAGAATGATCCAGCCCAAACATGAATCATTTAGAAAGTGAAACACTCTGTTTAAGAATGAGTCTGGCATGGACAAGAACCAACAATTAAGAGAGAACATGGCTACTATTTTGTGTGTGTTTATTCATTCATTCACTCACTGAGTCTTGCAACACTTAGCATATACTATATTCCAGAGGCTGTTCTGGGCACTGGAAAGACAGTGATCATCAAGAAATAGTGCTTAGGGCTAGGGATGTGATTCAGTGATAGAACAAGTGCCTAGCATGTGCAAGGCCCTGGGTTCAATCCTTCACACCAGGAAAGAGAAAAAGGAAGGGAGGAAAGAAAGCAGGGAGGGAAGGAGGGAGGCAGAGCAGGAGGAAGAGAGGGAGAGAGGGAGGGAAAAGAGCAAGAGAGAAACTAACAAAAAGAATTGGCCCTCGCCCCCAAGAAGCTCTTAGTCTAAAAGGAAAATCTCAACTTCATGGCCTCTGTTAAGGTTATCAAAAACTAAAGCACAAATTACTATTATTTTCCTCTATTCTGGCCTTTGCAGAATAATTTGAGATTTCCAAAAGGCAAGCTTGATTTGAGTTTACGATCATAATATGATGCCTTCGAAAAGACACAGAATACGTCTAACATTCCCACTGACTTCACAGGGTGCTCTGGGAGGAGAAGGCTGGAACAAGAGTGCAAGTAGGAGAAGTGCAGACGGGGCCAACCTCACGAAGAGGGATCTCAAGTAGTCGCCACTCTTTGGTCACCACCCATTTTTAAAATGCGGCTTAGGAGTATTTTGGAAGGAAAGCATTGTTGTGTGCCACCCAATTGGTTTGAGATTGGAGACATAGATGATTGTTGGATGGAAATGTGATCAATGAGCGTGGCACAACGCTGACAGTGGAGCCCAGGTAGCAGGCTCACTCTTAGAATCTTCTCCTGTGTTTGAAAACAGTGATAACAAAACGTTGAGCAAAACGCAGCTTAAGTCTCCACTCCTTATTTAACTAAGAAAATATCAAGACTCCACAATATGTGTTTAAGTAGACAGTAAAAAAGTATCTGGCCAACCTCAGTTCCCTTTTGCTGCCACAGCACAGCTGCAGAAGGGCTCATCCAGTGTGTGGGCCGTAGAACAGAGTCATCGGCATCCCCTGAGAGCTGGTCAGGAATGCAGATTCAGAGAAGCCGAAACATTCTCAGTCAAAATGTGCAAGCCTATAATCCAAGCACTCCAGAGGCTGAGGCAGGAGGATCACCATGAGTTTGAGGCCAGAACTAAATATGGTGGGCTTTCCTGCAGTCCCAAAGACAGACTGGTCTCAGATATACTGATGTCAGTATTCTAGGAAGGATCAAGAATATTTATCTTAAAAATAATCCCGAGATCAGAGAATTAACAAGGTCTTCAGAGGTCACTGGGTGCCAACCTTTATTTTGTAAAGAAGGCATCTTTGCTACAGAAATGTGAAGTGGCATGTCCAGAGCTACATTTTTAATGCTCAGAACTACATTTTTAATGAAGACAAACACATGAATATATTTTAAGGTGGCAAGCATTAAAATGGCCCTATGAGCCAAGCATGGTGGCACCCACCTGTAATCGCAGCACTCTGGGAAGCTAAGGCAGGTTGAACCCAGCCTGGGCAATTTAGCAAGAGCCTGTCTCAAAATAAAAAGTAATAATAAAAATTAAAAGGGCTGGGGAGGCAACTCAGTGCAAAAGCCTGGGTTCAATTCCTTGTACTGGAAAAAAAAAAAAAAAAGCCCTGCATTAGCTTTCCTTTGCTGTGACAAAATACCTGAGATAAACAACTTAAAAAAGAGAAAAGACTTATTTTGACTCAAGATCAGAGGTTACAGTTCATGGTCAGCTGGCTCCATTGCTTTTAGGCCTAAGGTGAGCAGATCATCATAACAGCAGGAGTGGATGGTACAGGAGGATACTCGCCTCATGGAGACCAGGAAGCAAAGAAAGCACAGAAAAGAGGAAGGGCTGAGCTCCCAGGATACCCTTCAAGGGCACACCCCCAGGGACCGACTTACTCCAACTAGCCGTGTCAACCTCATTTCCACCATCTCCCAACAGTGTCACCAGCTGCAGATGAAGCCTTCAAAACATGAGCCTTTGGGACATTCCAGACCCCAACTCTAGCAGGCCCCATCTCTAGTGGTTCTGATCAGTATTTCTGTTACTTCATTGCTTAGAAATCTGCTCCTTGGGTATTTTCTTGTTGCCTCATCTTTCAACTTGAAAAAAAAGACAAGATAACCGATACTTGTCAATCAATGGCTAAGAGCTCAGAAAGCCCACCAACTTAGGACCCTCCAGCCATTGCCCCGGTCATCTTCTGTTTATTAGTTAATACAACAAAGAAGAATCCCACCTGCCAAGGATGCCAAGATTCCAATAGCTGAAACTTGATAGATTGAGATACCTCGATCTATCTCCAGCAAGCATCCCTTGTACTTCCGCTGGAAGCTATTCACACACGAAACGGTAACAAAACAGAAAACAGATAACCATGCTACACACCTCACTAGCCTCAAACCGCTAAAAGGACAAAATCACAAGTATCCTACCAGCCAGTCCTCCTTTCACCTTAAAGTGAGTTTACTTTCTCAAATCTCCCACTCCACTCGTTCCTAAGCCCTGAGATACACAACAGCGTTCCCTCAGCCTCCGACTCTCTTTCTGCTCACAGCTCTCTTCAGCTAGGCAAATTCTGCTCATTACTCCGGTCTCCTGGTCTTTTCTTGTACCACCTCAGATTGCTACTATCACAGCCTTTAGCACGCTGTACTATAACAATGTGTTGACTTGTCTGCAGCCCCATAGGTTGTTAAGAAACACGAGGTGTAACCAGGCGTCATGTCACAGGCCTGTAATCCCAGCTACTCAGGAGCCCAAGACAGGAGGATGATAAGTTCAAGGCTAGCCTGGCAACTTAGGGAGAACCTATCTCAAAATATAAAAAAATTTTAAAAAAGTAAATAAGGATGACGATATAGCTCATGGGTACAGCATTTCAAGGTTCAATTCTCAGTAACACACACACACACACACACACACACACACACACACAATGACATGTCAGGTGCATTTCCTTCAACTTCCTTAACCCATAATTGAATCCACAGCTTCTGCTATAAATAGGTGCTTAATTATTTATCAAATGAATGAACATAACTTCCATTTCTCCACTTATGCACTTGTCTAACTCTAGTCAACCATCTTTAGGTCAATGTTTTTCTCAGTAAACCTTTCTAATTTTTTTAAACAAGAAAAGTTTTCAGAATTAAGACTCTTAATATCCAAAAAAGAATTCCTTTTCAAGAGTCTCTAGGAAGGGAACCGCAGTATTTTCAAAAATACAGAAGAATTTTTTTTTCAAAAATCCAGGAATTCATGACTTCTGTGACAGCTGAAATAAATATACTGCCTGAGTCATCACTATCCTCTTAAACCAGTGTGAGGAAACATGTTTTGCTTTTTGTTTTAAACAGGAACAGATTGCTCAGGGCTTGGGAGAGCCAGACACGAATTAGAGAGCCCTTCCTCTTTCATTTCACATGTCCTTGCTGTCTGCTCAGCTATTTACTGACCTGCAGGTGAAACCACCTTCTTTATCTTCTCCTGATGGCCTTGTATGAAAGCAATCGTGAGCACTCAGCACCAGCCCTGGGATGCTGGCCCAGAAGGAGGAGAATGGTGAGTTCTGCTCACCTGGACAATGGACACACTGAACCCAGATGGCCCGAATCTAAATCGGGAGAGAGAATAAGGGTTGAAAATTAGCTCTCCGGCTGCTTGGACAAACTCAGCAACTTGTGGAACCATCTTATTCACCAGATCAAGGGAAGAGCAAGCAGCTGACAGCAGCTCCCTAATTCCTTCCAGCACATTCTAATTCTGAATCAATCTGGTTGTTTGGTTCTTTGTTTTCTGTATTTTTAATTTTGGGAGGTGTATAGGAAAATAAACTTTACTGAAAGTTTTTTAAGTGTTAGGAATTGTGCAAAATCCTTTTATGCATATTATCTATTTTTATCTTCAAACACACACACGCACATACACTGAAGCTCAGAAAGCAGGTAATTTAGCCACTGAATTAACAAGTAATAGAGCCTAGATTCAAATTCAAGTGTAGTCATTCAAAACTCAATGTGTTTTCCTTTGTACCTGGAAATTTGTACCTTGAAATAATCATAGGAATATATCCCGACTTTTGGAATAGCCCAAAATTAAGAAGGGTTCTACATAGCTTATAAAATCTCAGTAACAATTCTATAGGGAGACCAACAACTGATTCTAGACAGACTATTACTTAAAATGTATTCATATACTAAGACTTTTCTGACAATATTTTGATAAAGGTTGACTGTTTTCTCAAATAGTCTAGCTTCCCTTAAAAATTGAAAAGGATCTTAGCATCCAGGAGCCTTTGAACATGTGTTCTCCAGATCGGAATACCTTCCATCTGCTGAATTTAACTCTTAAGCTATTTGTCCTTTCATTCTCAGTTTCTGTTAAGCTTCTGTGATGCCTGCAGGCACTTAGAACTTCCCCTAGCATTGTATAGCTATATTTTATAGCTTCTACCCAGGTATATTTTAATGATTTGTTCATCTTTACCCTGCTACAGTGTGAGCTTCTAGAGGGCAGGGAGGACAAAGAGAATATGGCTCATGTTGTACCCAGGTCTGGCGCTCACGGCCAGTCATTACATTTTGAATTGATCTAGCAGAGACCACAGTGCAAAGGCAACCCAGCTATAATGCAGTTGGATAAAAGCTGCCCTTAAAATAGGTTCAAGGTGATGTGTAAGTGTATAAAAACAAGCCATTTGTTCTATTTAGAAAATGGGCTCTTCGGAGAAGTTATATAGTGAAACCATAAGTGAATCAAACTTTAAGAATGAATAAAACCTTGCCAGGTGGAGAAGGAATGAGAAGAAAGGCAGTTCAAAAATGGAAAAGCCTAAGCAAAGTCCAGGCAATAGGAACGTACAGCAAGAAGCTAAGAGGGATGACCATGGATTTATCTTCTTGAAATGAGGGAAAGAATCAAGGGAACAAAAGTTAAATGAATTGAGAATTTTTATCAGCAATATTAAAGGGCACCTACTTATTTCTTTACAGTTTGTGCTTAGTATATCATCTAAGGTATGACTGTAGTCCAGAAGTTACGAAGCCTGGCTGCCATCGTCCTCGACTTACTCCTAATTATCACCTGCACAACTTAAATGAGAAGTGAGTTTGGGTGAACGATGAGGGCAAAGATCTTCAATACTGCAAAAACATTTTTGGAAGATAAGAGACAGACTCCTTTTACTGAGGTGAGACACGAAGTACCTCCTATAGTATTTGCATGTCAATATATCCCCCACACTCTAAATTTGAAAGACTGGAGAGAAAGGGAAGAAGACAGGTAGTTTCTTCCTGGAAACTCAGGCATCCCCTCGATTTCATTGTCCATTTCCCCCTAAATGCCTCTGTTTTTGGTCTTCTATGCAATGCGTGGAATATTGCCCCACCCGAGCACCTCTTTAACCATTTCCAGTTAGATCTCATGCTTTGATCTCCTTGACAGGTGTGCTCCACGAGATGTCATGTGATTTTCCTTGCTGTTGACAAAAACAAGCTGTCCATCTGTCTCCCCACACTCTTTCATGCCATCCAGCCTTGTCATGTGTATTATTATGAACGAAGGGTTTTTTAATCAACCTTTTCTCTATATATTACCTTTCTTTGTAAATGGTTTTCTTAGTCAATTACTGACTCCCCCAGGCTCACTTCAGTTTCCAGGCAATTGGCCAGTAGTTCAACACTGATAATGGAGAAAGTGCTGAAAATATGATGCTTAAAAAAAATCTTTCCTTAGTGCTAGGTCATCAGTGGCTTTTGTAAGTGGTGAGAAAGCATTAAGAATACTTAGGAAAACAGATTATCCTGGCGGCGTTAGGAACGGGAAAGGGCCATTGCAGGATTCTGCATAATATTCTCCTCCAGCGTGGTTGTTACTGTTTTATTCTCCAGCTGGTCTTATTTGGCTGTGGGTTTAGGATGGCTGAATCCACGAGCAAGAAGGAAAACATTTTACAAGCTTTCAAAATACTATCTAGTCAAGGTACATCAAGCATTTCGAGCACACACTGGAATTCAGAAGATTTTTCAAGCACGCTGTTATATTTGAACTCCCACCACCATCACCAAAAAAAAAAAAAAAAGCATTTACTGTATTTGCAGATTAGAAAACTATGATTTATAGGAATTATATGTGTTTCACAGGGTCACACAGCCAGGATGTAACAGAAGTTTCTTTATATAAAATCACGTTTCCTTTCCGACTTCTGCTCAGGAGTCCTCCAGCTCTCTGGAGATGCAAATTTTAAGCATTATGTAGCCAAACAGTATTGAAGGAGCATAATCACCAGGCAAACTGATATTGTCTCCCACCCTTCCTATAAAGGTTAATCAACAAAGAACTTTTTTCACTGACTTAAATGAAGCCTCAAAAGTCCCATGATGCTTCCGATCATTCAGGTAACAAAAAGTCCAACCTTCTTTTCAAATTGTAAACTAAGTCTCAAATTTATGAGTATCCAACAACATGCAATACTCAAAACTTCAAATCTATTTGAAATTAAATTATCTCCCTTCCCTCTGCTGTAAGACTTTTGATAGGTAATGTTAAAAAACAAAATTACAACAAATTTGGTTTAAAGATCTTTATCACCTTTTATTCATGCTCCTAGAATTAGGCAGCCACCCAAACCAGATCAAATTAAAGGTCTCCAGTGTGTTGCATGGTCAGACAACATAAAAGGGGTACAGAGATAATAGCTAAAGTGGTTGCACCTCAAAGTTTGCCGTATTTGAAAATGTTCGAGCGCTTGGTCCCTGGTGATTAAGTGGATCTCAGCTGCTATAACTGGTGGAGACTCAGCTATTTATTATAAAAGTTTACCACTAGATTAGACTTCCCCTTAGTTCAGGTACTAAGCTAGCTTGCAGCTAATTATGTAAGGATTCATGTACAGAGCATCCTCAAGCCAAATTTAGTTCAGTTTAACAGTAGGAAGACGGACAAGTGGTGAAGAGGGGGTGGAATCCTTCTGCCTTGAACTGCCCCTTCTCCATCTTTCTGAACTAGTTTCCAAAGTCAAAAGGTGTTGGGATGGGGCAGGAAATTTGTCATTTAACTAGTCCTCTCATAAAGCAGTCCCATACTCTCTTACAACACTGACTCTCAAGAGCTATTTTGTGGGTTCTTAGAAAGAGCTGCATTAGAGGACTTCTCATCTGAAATTCCCTTCATAATGAGTCATGCACCCTCCTGCAGTTCATCCATCTAAAGCAAGGCAGCCTGTCTCGTGCCTGTTTGATTCCTCAAACAAGAGGCAAACACCGGTCTCCTCTGTGTGCTAATTTCATATCAAATTCAGTGTGTGCTCCCTGCAAGTCCCTTGTGCTAAGCTAGCGATAGGGCACTCCATCCTTTCCCCTTGGAGAAAGTTAGAATCGCAGTACAGCTCCTTGCAGAGAAATCCTCTTTAAAATCTTTCCTCCACCCCACTTTTTTAGACCCTCCACAAAGGAATTGTAAGACTCATACAACTAGCTTTGAGACATAATGTTGGAAACTTGACCTTTTGATCTGGAATCTCTGCAAAAAAATATATTATTGACTCTATGTTACTTTATTGAAATTTTCAAATGTTACATCAAGTACACATAAAACATAATTCCTGCTCTTTAAGAGTCCTTTATAACTGAGAAGGCAACAGACATATGAAACCATAGAGGACAGGAGCCGCACTGACCACAACTACTGCAGAAGATGGGTGAGGGAAGGAGGGAGATGGGCACTGTAACACACTCTACAGGCCTTACAGTAAAACAAGCAAAGAGCTGGAATACAGGGGTATTCCAGAGAGGAGAATCCCCATGAAAAAGAAAAGTGTAACATTAAAATGATCATGATATTTTAAATAGCTCTCCAAATCATCTCTCTATTTCTATCACTATTGTCTTGAAGCCACCAATGTGACTCACCTTAATTAATGCAGTAACCTCCACACTGGTGTGTCTTGGCTTAAAATATTCCTCCTCCCTGCCGCCTGCCCTAGTCCACGTCCATCATCTAGATGAATACTCCCCCTCAATTTATCTTCTGTAGTTTTCCTTATCCAGTCATCCCAATAATGCTTTCAAGTATCTATTATTTTGCCTCTCTTTCACATACAATCCTTTCCATCAGCCTCTCCTACTCCAAGCCCATATTCACCAGATGTGTTTCAAGATTGGTCTGCAGTCTGCATCCATTGCATCTCCTCTTAATGTACCCTCTTTTGGAGACTGGAAAGCTGAAATCCCGTTTTCCAGACTCTGACAGGTGGGTTTCTGGGTGTGAAGTCAGATTTCATCTGTCAGGTGCAATCAGTCAAAGAGCACATGGAAATGAGGAGGGCACCATCTTTCAACTGCTTTTGACTGTGTCCTTCCTCCTGCAAGCAAAGAACACTTGCAGATGTGGAAGTTCTACATCGCAGCATACAGTTTCCAAGCTCGTGAGTGTTGAGTGGCAGAGTTCTAGACACAGAAGAAGCTTTCTAATCCCAGCTTCCTGAGCCCTGGGTCCCAATCCCAGTATGGTTTTTGAATTTAATAGGCCCAGAAAACCTCTCGAGTCCCACCTCCCAAATATTACAAGATAGTTGCTTCCATAATGGGTTGCATCCCGTGACTCATCCCCAGGGGCTTAGGTTCAGCCCATTCTTCTAGCCTTTCCAATAATTGCACAAGCAGCTAAATCCCTGTACTTAATCTTTTTTCTGATTAAAATACTTAGAACACCCTCTTTTCCTGTAAAAAGCCTGTTTGGCTCACCTCTCATTGCCATGTCATTCTAAAGGCCTCAATTCAAACGCCCATTCACCTAAGAAATCCAAGTCACCCACAAGATAGGCACGAAAAAATAGAAGGTATTCTAGAAAGAGATTTAACTTTTCTCCTGTACATTTTCACAATGAGGTAGGAATAGGGCGTGGCTAAGGCTGGCTGGCAAGGGAATGTGACCTGGGGGAGTGGCCTGGACCTGACGTCATCCCTGGGGGAGTGGCTTGGACCTGACGTCAGCCTGAGGCCTAATTTTTCAAGCACCACCCCTCACGTGAACTGAAGGGAGTTCTGGCAAGTTTCCACCAGAACTCCATTAGATAAATAGAAGCAACACCCGAAGCTCGCTCTCTTCTCTTCCTTCCTACAGAGCCACCAGGGAGAGGGCTCTCCCTTTTCCCTCCCATGGAAGATGATGGCTGCAGATTGTTATGTTCAATTTTCCTTTTCTTCTTTTCTCTATACTCTTAAATAAAACTTTAGAACTACTTTTTGTCCCCTTCATTCAATTCTTTGCTTGAGGAGGGAAAGAACCCAGGAATATCAGAACCCATCTGATAACAATAACAACATATACATATTGCTATAAACTGCATACATCAAAGAATATAAACTGTTTCTCATTATCTTTCTTCCTTACTAGACCTCCCTATCTCTTTTCCAGAAGAAGACACTTTTTTGTATTCATTTTTGTTCCTTTGGGGCCTCCTACATGATAAAACTTCAAATATGTTAAATTAATAAATGACTGGATGGATAGAGTCTGGATAATGAGAGTGTGAATAGATTCCTAAACCGAAGTAAATAATAATAATAATAATCTTTAGTGAATCACTTCTTTTCCATTTATACATACCTTATCATTGGTTTTGTGTTTTTATTTTTTTGTTTTGCTTTGTTTTGTACTCATACTGAGAAAATTTTAATAATCTCCCCTGGTGTTGGGGATTTAGCTCAGTGGTAGAGTGCTTGTCTAGCAAGTGTAAGGCTGCAAGTTTGATCCCCGGCACACACGCATACACACTTACACACACACACACACACACACACACACACACACAAGAATATCCCCTATAACTCGTAGAGATCAGATAATAGAATTTTCTTAATTTTCCTTCCTGACATAGTGTTACAGAGAAGGAAATACTATATGCAACTAAATGAATATTTTTCCTACACTTAGCTTCATAATGAAAGACCAAATGCCAGGCATGGTAGTACATGGCTGTAATGCCACAACCCTGAGAGGCTGAAGCAGGAGGATCACAAGTTTGAGCACAACCTGGCAATTTAGCAACTTGGTGAGAACTTGTCTCAAAATACAAAAAAATTTTTTAAAGAGCTGGGAGTGTAGCTCAGCAAAAAGGCCCTGGGCTCAATCCTCATCACCATAAAACTGATATAATAATAATAGACCAAAACTCAAACAAAAGGAGAGGTGTTTTTTCCTTACCATGATATAAAATGGTATTACTATATAATGGTATGATCATATATTAGGGACTGAAATAGTATTTAATTGGAATAAATGTGAGAAAACTAATGTTATAGCTTAAAAGACAGAACATGCATCTATTAACAATAGTTAACAGCAAATTTTTAAGTAATATGTACTAAATTATAAGTATTTGAAATTACCTCACTGGAACTTAGCTGGCAAGGGGCAGTCGAACTGGGATTCAAGCTTGACTCTGACAAGAGAGACACTTTAAATTTAAAGACACAGAAAGTGGGCTGGGGATTTAGCTCAGTGATTAGAGTGCTTGCCTTGCAAGCACAAGGCCCTGAGTTCGATCCCCAGCACCACAAAAATAAATAAATAAATAAATAAAGACACAGAAAGGCTGGGAGTAAAAAATGGAAAACAATGCCAACTTTACCTAAAAGACAATTGATGGAATTATAAGAACATCAGATTAAGAAGTCTCTAGGGCAAGAAGTGTAACTAGTGAAAGAAAGAATTTTTATAACAATTCAATAGCCATTTCCACCGAAAATACTCATAAATTTCTATGTATATCATAACATAGCTTTAAAATGTATACAAAATTTGTCAAACTTATAAAAATAAAAACTTTAATATAGCTCTTTCAGTAGTCAATAGAATAGGGAGACAAAAGTCAGTTGAGATACAGAAGATTTTAACAATATTAAAAGTTTCACATAATCGCTACATTTATAATACTATATCCACCAATTTTAGAATGCACATTCTTTACAATGCACATGGAACAATTACTAAAACAAAATTTATACTGGGTCCTAAACTCTCAACAAATTTCAAAGACACAATCATAGAGTAAATCATTCAATCACAGTGGAATTAACCTAGAAATCAATAAAGAAAAGACTATCCCAAAATAGTTGTAAATAAAATAATGTATTTTTAAATAATTCAGAGAACAGAGAAGAAATCACAATGGAAATTGAAAGTATTTTGAATTAAATGATAATGAACATGTGGTATATCATGGTGCTTAAAAGCATGGGCAACAAAAGCAAAAAAGACAAATAGGATTACATCAAACTCAAGAGACCTCTGCATATCAAAGCAAACAACCAAGAGTTATGAGACAATCTACAAAAATGAAGAAAATATTTGCAAACAATATATCTGATATGGGATTAATATCCAAAACATATGAAGAACACAACTCAATGCTAATAAACAGATAATCTGATTTAAACATTGACAAAGAACCTAACAGACATTTTTCAAAAGAAGGCCTACAGATGATCAGCAGGTGTATGGGAAAATCTCCCACATCATTAATCAGCAGGGAAATGCAAATTAAAACCAAAAGATGATACTACTCATATCTGTTGCTATAGCTTGAATCAGATGTCCCCCCACAGATTCATGCGCTCACAGAGGGGACTTTTTGCAGGTGGCTGGATCTAGGGTGTATGAATGTAGACTAAGGGCATGTGAATATGGATTAAGGGTGTGATAACTGGATTAGTCCACTGATTGGTTTGGCATTATTCTGAGTGTGGATTATGGGAAGCCCCACCCTGGGTATGGATGGCACAAATCAATAGGCTTATAACGTGGATGGAATATAAGTGGAAAGGAAGGAAGGAAGGCTCACTGTTCACTGCTTGCTACTGCTGTTACCTCCTGTCTGCCCTAACATGGACTGTTTCTCCTCTGTGATGTCCCTCCGCCATGCCACTCTGCCTTGGAGCTGGCTGACTGTGGACTGAAACCTCTACAAACCATAAACTGAAATAAACCTTTCCTCCTTTAACTTGTGGGTGTCGGTATTTTGTCCTAGCAACAAAAATTTACTAAAGTGTCTCTTCTAATCACTACTGTCAAAAAGACAAAAGATATTATGTGTTGGTGAGGATGTGCAGAAAAGCAAACCCTTATACACTACTAGCTGCAATATAAATTACAACAGCCATTATGGAAAATGTATGGAGTTTCCATTAAAAAAAACAAACAAACAAACAAACAAAGAAAACTAAAAATAGATCTACCATACATCCAGCAATCCCACTTCTGGGTGTATATCTAAAGGAAATGAAATTTCAATCTTGAAGAGATACCTGCATTCCCATATTCATTACAGCATTATTCACAGTAGCTGAGATAGGGGATAAACCTAAGTGTCCAGTAATGTATGAATGGATAAGGAAAATGTGGGACATACACCTAATGGAATGCTATTCAACCTTAAAAAAGAAGGAAGCCCTGTCATTTGCAACTGTATAGATGAAAGCTAAGCAAAATGAGCTAACACAGAAAGATAAATAAAATATAAATCACTTATATAAGGAATCAGAGAAGCAGACAGTACGATGATGCTTACTAGGTCCTAAGAGTCTGGGAGGGTGGGTTAGGGAATAGCAAGATATGGGTCAAAGGATACAAAGTTTGAGACAAGAGGAATAAGTTCTGGAGATATATTCTGCTGCCTGGTGACCATAGGTAAAAATAATGTATTGCAAACTTGAAAATTACTGAGAGTGCATTTTAAGTTTCTAATCACAGAATATCACAAATCTTTGAGATGATGTGTATGTTAGTTAGATTTACCCATTTCACAATTTATACATATTTCAAAAATCACACTGTATACTATAAATATATACAATGTCAATTTTTAAAAATTAAAAAATGACATCAAAATTTGTGCTATGTAGCTAGCACAGTGCTTACAGAGAAATGTCTAATTTTAAATTCATTTTTTAGAAAGAAAGGAGGCTTAAACATCAAGGATATAAGTTTTCATGTCAAGAAATTAAGCTGAAAAGAAAAAAGCCAAGGAACTGAGACCAAAGGAATTAGAAGAAAATAAAGAGCAGACACCAATAAAATAGGAAGAGGCAAGCATATAAAGAAAAATTACCAAAAGCAAAAAAAATGGTTCTTTGAGAAACAAATTTAAAAGGTGATGAGCTTTTAAAAAGATCAGCCTAGAAAAATGAGAGAAAATAAAAATTTCAAATCACATATAAAAGGAGCTCTATAGATTTTGGACATTAATGAAAAGTTCAGGTCCACACAGCTTCCCCAGTAAATGCCTCTAAATATTTTAGGAAGAACCATTTTCTGCAACCTCTCTCTCATGTTATAAGGCTAGCATAATCTTGGTCCAAATATGACAGTAATGTTACAATGCAGGAAAATTATAGGCCAATATCTTTTATCAGCATGATGCAAAAATCTAAACAAAATACTAGCAAACTGAATCTACTAATATACAAAAATAAGATAATAAATACATCCAAGACAAGTAAGACTTATTGCAAGAATGCAAGCTTGGCTAGATTTGAAAATCAGTAATGACTGAAAAAGGAGGAAATCTACCTGATTTCAAGAGAAAAATAAGCCTGAAGCAGTCTCACTTAAAATTCCAGGCATTAAGTAAGTAATTAACATCATTGTGTAAGAAACACATTTAGCTTAAATATAAACATAAAATGATAAAAAAAAAACCACTAAGTAATAGTAGCTCGAAGAAAAGGGGGTCCATGAAGTCTGGGGTGGATAAACCTGTTGAGATGTTTAATAATGACATCAGCATTCAAATTCTTCTGGATTCTGCTGTACCGTTTCCTGAAACATCCATGACAGTGCCAGCACCATAGCAAGTACTCAGTAAGCATCTGCTAACTGAATCAATGTGCTGATCTTCACCCTGAAGATAACTATCTAATGTTTCTAAACCTCTACCTAGGTCCATGTTCCAGGTACAAAGAACAAAGCAGAAAGAAATGGGATGCCTCTAACGAAGGGTTCAAAAACCCTCATCTTCCATCTCCTTGAATAAAACTGACTCATTCGGCCACCTAACTGTAAGGGAACTGGAAGAGTAAATATTTTTAGCTGCACATATTATTATTCCCCCCAAAATACAGAAGTTCTGTTACTAAAAATAAAAAGAGAATAGATATTGGGTCCCTCTGCATGGAAAATACAATGACAAGCACTGTTAAATCCACAATATGTGGGAGTATCAAAAGATGCCATCTCTACAGAGACTCGAGTTTAACTAATAGAAAAGAGAAACATAAAATAACTATCCTATAGGTAAGGTAACTAACTCACATGCAAGAAGTTAAAACAAAGTGCTCTAAGAAATCAAAGCAGCGAAAAACAACTAGAGAAACCTGAATGGCTTCATGAATAAAATCTTTGGGGAGTTTCAAAGATGGCTAAGATTTCAACAAGAAGCAATGGGTACATTCAATACTTCTTGAAATAGTATAGTTACAAAAGTACTATCAAAACAATTAGGTAATAATACATGGTATTTAAAGAAGGACATTTATATGCTGCAGTATACCAGATATTCTTAAAGAGCTACTTGGAGCTAAAGCTAGAAATAAAGTGGTCTAGATTGTAGGGGAACTGAATTCTGGGTAAGAATTCAAACTTAATCCAGTTGACAAAGAAGAGACAACAAGGAATTTCAAGCAAGGAAATGACAAGAGAGATGTGGTATTTTCGAAAGCTTATTCTGGGGTATAAAAATAGTTTGGAACAGAGAGACGAATTTCCAGGATGTTATGATTGTCTAGGGGAGAGGTCCATATTCCAGGAAAGAAAACAGCAAAGAAAAAATTCTTAGTCATGTAAGAGTTTATGTCAGAGTGACAGGGTGAGCAAGAAAAGGAGAAACTGAATGAGACAGCCAGGAGAGGAAGACCCACCCGGACAGGGCAGCTGGCTGGATGCTGAGGGGTGGGATGGTCGGTGCGGTCTTCAACTTTACTGGGAGAGGCGATTTCATCAACAGTCGAGGTTAGAAGAGGACAAACATCAGTCTGCAGAAGGATCCAGAGATTAGGCCCCAAGATGCGCCTTTGCCATTCACCCACTTGGACGTGCGGGATTGGGAGCAAGCTTAGGGAGAAGAGACCCTGGCAATGTCGTGCATGGAGCTCAGGGAATGGAAAATTTAAAAGGTGTCAGTGAGGAAGAGAGAGAGGAAATGTGCGGGGAAAGGGGCAGAAACTTGAACTGCATCAACAAGAAGGAGCCACGGGCTTTGTAGCAGCAAAAGCAAAAGTGACAAATTTTTGTGAAATATTCGCTTATTTATTTATCTCTGTGCCTGACTTGATTCTAAATTCCTTATAAGCAAGAATATAATTCATTCTTGTTTCTTGATGCAAAGCCTGTCACCGAATAGTCAAATAATATAGAGGAAAAGAGAGAAAGATCAACAGGAAAAAATGAAAGTTAGGGGGATGGTAGGAGAAACGAAAAGCAGATGGGTTGTGATTAAGAGGCAGAGAAGTAAATGCCAGATTATAAGTGGCTAAAGGGAAGATGAAAACAGAATGCAGACAATTGAAACGAAATACTTTTTCACCAGAGATGGTGGTGAAGAGATTGGGCTGAGTGTATAAAAACCAGGGGTGGGTTTTTGTTTGCTTGCTTTTATTGTGTTTACTGTGATGGGAATACCATTTGAGATATTAGCAAGCATTTCCTTCTGGTACTAAAATCATTCGGTCAGCTCTGACTACTCAAAAATCCTTTGGCTTTCTTTTTTTTTTCATTTCCCCCCAAACTGCTGCGAAATTAGGAGAAAACGTCTAATTCAGAGTTAGACTGGGTTAGTCAAAGAACTTTCTTTTCACGGTGGTGAGGATTGAACCTCGGCAAGGAATCCGCGGTGGTGAGGATTTCTTAAAAAATGAAGGGAAACATATTTCCCTGGAGAGATTTCCACAGGCAGAGAAGAAGGAAGCAACAGAGAGACAGAGAGAGCTATCTATGGATTCCAAGAGCAGAGGATAAAGGTCCTTCCTCCCTGCAACCTTGCAGAAGAAAGCAAGATCTAAGAGACCAGAAGCCGTGAGATCTTTCTAGGGATACATGACCCACACCGGCTCAGTGAACATTCTCCTGTGCCAAAGAATGTTCAATGGACTTCTCAATGGCAACCAGGCAGACTCATGACCAACAGAACAATTGCTGCCCGGCCTCATTCCCAAGTCTCCCCACTGCACAGGTTCCATAGAGAATAAAAGGCAATCATTTTTCTCACATTGGCAGAATGGAGTTTTGAGTGAGAAATTAAGCTGCATCATAAAAAAGAAGAGAGGTAAGTCATTAGCTGAGTTTATCTGTCGTGTACTGGAGCAGATTTGTAGGTAGAAGAGAAGGAGCCATGGGGACCTTGCACAATGCAAAGCCAGAAGCACTGTGCTCATCAGCCAGGGTGCAAGTGGTACACCTGAGATGTCTAGTTGGAGAGCCCTTAAAAAGAAGATGAGGCAGAAGACAAAAGTCAAGCAAAGTCTCCTATTTTTAAGGAAATTTGGGGGCCAAGTCATTGAAAGAGAAAACAGAAAGCCCTGGGTGTTGTTTGAAAAGACAAACTACTATGTACACAACTGAGTGGTAAAAAGCACCCAATAGCCTTCCAAGACCATGTAGTGTGTAGTAATAGAAATTAGCATGTGATATATGTATGTATTTGCACTATGCCTGGTTCAGCAAAGGACAGAGGTTGCTTACAGGCCATATCTAAGAACAAGAAAATTTAAAATTCAGAAGCAGATAAAATATATAACTATATATTAGAATAGAATTCACAATCAGAAAAATCCAGGCAATATAATTCTATGTTTTTCCAGCCAACACTCAACCACCTCCACAAAGGATCAGAGAATGCTAACAGCTGAGTGTTCTGTGAGAACAGCACAGGACAAAAGCAGAGGTATGAAGGTGAAGTCATTAGCTGTTCATGGCAATGAGCTTTGTCAGACGAGTGAAATCAAAATGGGGTGGATGCACTGAAAGAATGCATGGAAGCCTGTGGAACACAGCTTTTTAAAATACTGTACCATTTGACCCCATAATTCTATTTCTAGGAAAAGACTGTTAGTTTTCCCATTGCTTATACAAAATACCTGACATCCACAACTTAAAGGAGAAGAGGTTTATTTTGGCTCAGGGTTTCAGAGGATTCAGTTCATGGTCTCTGGCTCCCAGGCAGAAATAGCACAGCAGAAGGGTATGGTGGATTGAAGATGTTTAGCTCATGGTGTCCAGGAAGCAGAGCAGGAAAACAGTGCCAGAGAAGAAGGGGCCAGGGAGCATATATAGTACCCGAGGTCATGCCTCCATGACCCATGAAGATACACCCATTAGTGTCCTTTACTAATGCTCTGGGAAGCTCTCAAAACAACTAGGTTGACAATTCAGCTTAACTGTTACATTCTACCTCTTTTTAACTTCATACCCAAACATATCTCCTTAAACCATATTTAATCACCAAATAAAGACATTAACAAGTTAATAATTCTGCCTAAAATGATAAAACTGTTCTGCATATATCTGAAAAAACAAAATCCCTTCCCCTAAAGTATCACCATTACCAGCATTGCTCAAAAGACCAAGTCAAAATCTCCTCGAGACCCAAGATAAACTGTTAGCTAAAACCTCGATAAAATTCAAAAAGCAAGTTACCTAATCCCAAAATACAATGACATAAGGTAAACACTCCAACAGCTTTGTGCACACCCTCTCAGGGACTCCTGGAAGGGACTCTGACCCTATCACACATTTTTTTGTTTGACTTCCCAGGCCTTCCTTTGAAATCTGGGTGGAAGCCTCAATAACTCCTAACTCTTCCATTCTGAATGCCAGGAAAACCAGCATCACATGGATGATACAAAGCTCTACCACCAGCTTGATAGTAACCAAGACCCCTTGAGCCATGGTTTCAGTGGCCTCTGAGTGCCTAGATGGCTAAATATGGTGAAATGAATCCCAGGAAACAAAGCCCATAAATGGTCCTTCTCAAGCAGGAGATCCACAGGGTTTCTCCTCAGATAAAAGGATTATACTTTTGTACACATGAGCCTGCAATGGGTGGTGTCTTGCTCATTCCTGAGATGCCGCAAAGGTCTCTTTCTTGTTGTTCAAGTTTAAAGTGTAGTAAAACTTTGGTTTGTGAGCATAATTTATTCCAGAAATATGCTTGTAATCCAAAGCACTTGTATATCAAAGCAAATTTCCCCATAAGAAATAATGGAAACAGATTATTCACTCCACAACCCAAGGATATTTATATAAAATGATTACAATACTGTAATATAATACAAAAGTAATAAAGAAAATACAAAGAAAAATAAATTAACATGTGCTTACCTTTGAAAACCTTCATAGCTGGTGTGAGGGAGACAAGAGAGAGGAGGGTTATTGTTTAGGATGACTTTTTAATGGTGCTAATCTCTTCGGCAGACATATCTTTGGTCCCAACTGTACATGTGATTTCTTTGGAGCCCAAATTCAAGTTTTTTCTAATCTTTCTGCTCTGCTTTTTGTACCCAATTGTCAATATAAATCCAACAAGAAGCAGTCAGCAATACCCATGCCACAGCTGGAACATTGGTCGGCCTTGACATTTCCTGCACCAGATCAGTTAGTCCACCACTCTTAAACTCAACCTCCTTTCAAAGTCTCAGGACATGAGCAAAATTTAGACAAAATTTTTGTTAGAGTGTAACAATACAGTTCCACTTCCCAATACAGTTCTCATTCCAGTATGAGTCTTCTTGATTCTGCCCTTTACTGTCTACACTCCCATCAGCATTTTCATCTTCTAAGTTTTGACCAGAATCACCCATCAAACTCTGATTACAACATTGTAGAGCTTCTCTAGCCTGTACTGTCAAATATTTTTACACTCCTCCCATGAGCCAGGTCCAAAGGCCTCTGAACCACATGATCAGGTGCTACCACAACAATGAGCCCACTTTTATGCTACCAATTTTCTGTACTAGTCAGATTTTCCATTGCTGGTACAAAATATGTGACACAACTTAAAGGAGAAGTTTATTTTGGCTCACAGTTTCAGCAGGTTTGGTCTATGGTTGGCTGGCTTTGAGGCAAAAAGCATGTTGGTGGTGGGACATGGTGCAGCACAGTTGCTTAATTCATGGAAGCTGGGAAGCAGAGTAGGGGGACAGTGTCAGAGAGAAAAGGGCCAGAGACCAGGTAGAGTACCCGAAGTCAGATCTCTATGGCCCACCCAGACTTAATCAGACGTGTGCTTTACTAATCTTCTGGCAGCCCTCAAGCCAATCAAGTTGACAGTTCAGCTTAACTGTCACAAATCTTAATAAAATAATCAGTATTACAAAAAGAAATTTCTGTTGAAGGGTGCTCATCATTGTGTTCTCTGACATTTAAAAACATACTAACTGTGCAATAATGGGAAAATTGTCAATATCCTATAGTACATTCATACAACAGCTTACTATGTAGGCACTGAAAATTGTATTTTCCAAGATTGCGTAATGTGAGAATCTTGTAATAAAATATTTAAAAGGATGGGCTGATATAAAATTTGATATAAATTTTCTAAAAATACAGTAAGTATGAATTAAAATATTAGATTAAAACTCAACAAAATGTTAATCACATTCATCTCTAAGTGGTGAGATAATAGGTAACTTATATTTTCCTTCACTCTACTTTTCCATATCTTCCAAATTATATTCAGTGACTACGTATTGCTTATATAACCGGTTATTTTTAAAAATAAGTGAATAATGCAAGGCAGATTCAAAAGTATAAAAAGAGTTTGAACTACTAGAAAACACAAGCAGCCAGGAAAGAAATCTACGTCTTGCAGCAATGAAAGATGGAGAAAATCTAAATAATGATAGCCTCACTGATAGAAAGATTTGGAATCTAAGTATGTTCTCACTGTTGCTTCATACGGTATAGTATAAGCAATTAAGAAGGGAAAAAATGATTACTCTAGTTATTTCATAAATACAACTAAGGAGCTGGGTGTAGTGAAGCATGCCTGTAATCCCAGCACTCAGGAGGCTGAGGCAGGAGGATTTCTATGAGTTCCAGGCCAGTCTGGGCTACATAGTGAAATCAAGGCCAGCCTGAACTACACAGGGAGACCCCATCTCAAAAAAAAAAAAACCCAGAAAATAAAGAAATCAATAAATAAAACTAAGACACAATGGATGGACTTATATGAAGATATTCTTGCTGCATTTATTGATATCCCTTGTCATTTATATGTCTTTTGGAAAATTCTTGATATAATGCATCCAGATTCCAAACAAGCATAAAACTCAAATAACTGTATTTTTCTCTACAAAGTACTATGAGCATTACTTTTCAAAACAATGGAACTGAAGTGCTGCTCAATATCTTAAACATTTACTGTCATCCCCAAATTCTCAGGTGACATTCAGAGCAGGTTTTTTTCGTCTTCTAATTCTTTTAAAAAATTAATCCATATGTGATATAATGGTCTTAGTTGTCTAAGATATTCAGTTAACCAGAGACACCCTCCCATATTCTCCAGCAGTACTAAATGAAGTTGAATTTACACCAATTCATCTTTTTAAAATTTAGTTTAGTAACTGGTTGTTAGATGTGAACATATAACTGTGTCATACTCACCTGTGGAAATATCACTCCTAGCCTGAAGCCATGAAACTGAATGGAGCAAGAAGACCTTCATCCATACTGACCAGGCTCCCTTCCAATTCGTGACATTCTGATTCCTAAGCCCAGAGTGCTCATCACGCTGTCCAGCGATGATAGTGCATTTCCCTAGGCCATTTACTATTCTACTCTCCTAGACAACGGTTCCATATTTTCTCTTCTCTCCTAAAACTTCCAACACCTCCTCCCCCATCTTCACTCTCAGCTTTTGACCTTGATTGCTATTTCCCTGAGAAAATAGAAACAATCAGAAGAGAACTTCCACAAGTTCCCACTAACACCTCCACCCGCCCACCAGCATCTGGACCCATATATGCTGTCTTCTCTCCTGTTACCAGGAATGAACTTTCTATTTTCCTAAGTCTAAACTCTAGAATTGTTTGCTGGATTCTGATTCTTTTAAATATTTTAAAATGGTGCCCCAGAAATTTCTCCCTTACTCTCTCCTGCATCACCATTTTCCCCTCTTGACTGGATCACTCCATCAGCTGGTGCATATGGTATTATTTCTCTCATCTATATTGCCCTCAGCTACAATTCATGTTTCCATTCTTTTTTACAGAATTCCTCTAAGTTACCTGCCCTCTTGTAGTTAAAACCTCTTCTCTCAATCTCTCTAAAGTCTCCTTCCATCAAGTTTTTGCCTCTCCTTGCACCGAATCTGCCCTCTGCCAATGGTGTCCACATTGCTAGAGCCTGTGAGCAGATCCCCTTGTTTGACTCTTCAGGAATGTTTCTCACCACCATCCACTCTCTCCGTCTATACATAAGTCATTGGATTATCTTCCAGGACATCATACTCTCTTCCTTTTTCCCCTATCTCCCAGTCTTCAATGCCCATTTTCGTTTATTTCATCAACATTTTAACCTTTGGTGGCCATGACTCAGTTCTTTTTCTTTCATATATAATCACTCTCTAAGTGATCTAATTTGTCCTCGTGGCTTAAAATTCTATATGTATGCTGACTGGTCCTAAATTCCTGTCTCCCATCTCTAGACCTGGATGCTAAACATTCTATTCAATACTTCCCCCTTGAATGTCTAATGGTTTCCTCTAACCAAACTCCTGACTCCCTCACAAAAGACTTGCCCTTCACTCAGCCTCAGTCTCCTCTTTTTACTCAGACCAAAAGCCTTGGCATCAAACTTGATTCCTTTCTTTGGCTCACACCCTAGTTAACAGCAAAATCTGTTGCTCTACCCTCAAACTGCATCCAGCGTCTGATCACTTCTCAACTTCTCCTTCCCAGTCCAAGACATCACTATTTCTTTCCTGAACGAAATTCCCAAAGCCTGCTGCTGGCCTCTTGCGCTCCCTGCCATCTCTTCTCACAGGAGCCAGACTGACCCTGGTCTCTAAGATGGTCTGTGAGGCCGTGCCCAGACCTCCTCTCTTACCCCTTGGACCTCACTCCTTGTGCTTCTCTGCCTCACCGCACCTGCTGCAGCCCCTGGTTTTCTGTGGCCCACTGAAGATGCCAGGCATACTCCCTTCTCAGACTTGAATTCCCTGTATTCACCCCAAGTTGTCTCCATGGCTTATGCCCTTGTCTCCTTCACACCTCTCTGCAGAACTCACTTGTTCAGGGAGGCCTTTCCTGACTGTCCTATTTAAAATTGCAACCCATCCCTCCCCAGTACCATAGCCTTTTTCTTCTCAGCATCTAATCATTACCTGCATATCACATAGAAGGCTGACCAAAGCATGCCCTGTAGGTTTAAATAAAAATAATATTTTATTACAGTAAAAGACATCACCATTAATCCACCTTCAAAATATTTCCCCTATTTCAAACATACTTATCCCATAATTCTTACCCCTTTCTGAAGCAGTTCTGCAAGTCCTCTTTTGTGAAGGTCTTTACAAGGTATGATAAAAAATACACTGAACGCAATGCTTAGTGCCATCGAAGGAAAGGCAGGCTTGTCAAAGGATTACGGTTGTGTCCTCACTGACCTTACTCACCGGATCGGGCACCATGTGACTTCTGGCTCTTCCCCCAAATCAACACGACCATCAAAGGTAGATGTTTTGATACAGGACATTGAGATAGCCAAGACAACAGCACAACTGAAGATAGATACACACACACACACACACACACACACACACACACACACACACACAGAGAAAACCTTCCAGAACTGCTTTAGAAAGTGGTAAGAGCAATAGAGTAAGTTTCTGAAGCAAGGCAGAATATCTTGAGGAGGCTTAATGGCAATGTGTCTTTAATTGTAATTTTTTAAAATTTTCAACATTACTGCATTTGTAGATCGCACCTCACATTTTGTCTGGCCATAGGATAGTCTGCACTTACTGTTTGCCATAGTAAAGGCGGCAGGTGTCAAACTTGCCTCACCTGATGTCCTTGTTCCTGGCTCCCTGTTGTCTCTGGGACAAACCTCCCTGAAGGTTTCTGAAATACCATCTGAGACAAACAGTTCTTTCTGTCGTTATTATATAAAGCCTCAATAGAAATGGTGGTGACTTGAGAGACAGGGCCAGGGAGGGAAGCATTCTATAGTCTTAGGGCTGGTCTAGGACTCCACAAACCTTCTCAGTTTTGCTTTGCTTTGGTGTGTTTCTCCTTTTAAAAGATAGGAGGACTTGTAGGGGCTGGAGGTGGGCATTCCCCTTCCCCGAGCTCTGCTGGTCAACAGTAGGCTAGGCTGTGACAGACTGAGTTAGCTACAGAAGGTCAGGCTCTGGTAGGATCATATCTCTTGAGGGCAGGCCTTGCAATGGTCAGAATGCTCTCGACATGGCCCAAAATGGCTACTTTTCTCTCCTCTAGCCAGAAGCTCAAGGGGAATTTTTCTGATTTTCACTGAGAACCTGATGGGGCTCTTGTGGCAAAGCTCATGAAAATGGTGTCTCTCCTACGATTGGGCCTCTCTGAAATTGTCGGCTCTCAAATCTGTGCACACAGAGCCTTCAGCATTCGGCACTCACGGGTTAGGTCTCCCTGCCCTTATACTAATCCCCAGGGAACCGGCCTTCCTGGGATTCTGCTCCGGTAAGTTGTGATTTTGTGTGTTGCTCCACTTTGTGGGATCAGAGGTTTGTCCCACAATCTCAGTTCTTTGATGGGTCTAGAAAGAGCCAGTACTTTTCAGTTTGTTCACGTTTTGCTTCTGGGGACAAGACAGATGACATCTACACTTATATTTGGGATCACAAACCAGAAGTCCATTTTATATATTTTATTCTTTTTGTTGTTGTTGTTGTTGTTTGTTATCCCTCTCACCCACGAAAACTGTACCTTCTAGAAGAGTATTTTTTTGTTTTGTTTACTGGGGTATCCTCATTACCTAGAACAGTGACACGTAGTAGGTGCTGCAATAATATTTCCTTGAAGTTGAGTAAATGAATAAACCATCTCCCAAAAGTTTCTAGTAGAAAAATTTCTTAGTTGGGATGCTGCACAAGGGCCTTCGCACTGTCTCTACCCCAAAAGCTCTTCCTTGCCCCCACTGACTCTTCACCTGGTTAATTCCCGTCCCTTCCTCTTCAATTTCCAAGTCAAATGTCAGTTTCTCAGGGACTACTGTTCTGGCCTTTGGGTTGAGAATCCTAAGCACTTGCGACCCTATTACCCACACTCACTGTAATAAAATAGTTGTATGATTATTTATTTAATATTCGTATCTATCACAAGATTGTAAGGCCCTTAAAAGCAGAAACAATGTTTCCTCTGTTCATTTTAGTATATGTAGTGCCTACCAGACTGCCTAACACATACTAGATGCTTAATAAATATTTGTGGTGTGAATAAAGACAACACCTCATCCTGGCAACGTAACTACATTATTGCCACTTAACAAAGCCCACCAGAACTTACCGCCTTTAAGCAGCAATAATTATCTCTTTTCTCTTCCGTCTCAGAGGGTCAAGAATTCAGGAGTGGCTCAGCTGGGTAGTTCTGACTGAGGCTCATTCAAGGTTACAGTCAAGACACCAGCCTGGCTCAAAAAAAAGCTGGAGGATGAGCGGCTGTGGGAGGATCCTCTCCACAGGCTGTTGGCCCAGGTCTCACTTTCTCCCCATGCAAGTGTGTCCCGGGACTAATCAGAACATAGCAGCTGATTTCCACATGCCTAAGTGGGTAATCCAATAAAATGGAAGTGGTAATTTTTTTGTGATTTAGGCTTGGAAGTCACAAATCACAAATTTTTGCCTTGTTTTATTTATTAAAAGTGAGTTCCTACATCTTACACACATGCAAATGCCAGAGAACTAGGCTCCACTTTTGAAGGAAATTGTATCAAACAATTTGCAGACATAGGGATGCCCTTCTACTTATGTTGGGCATAAGACCCAATACACACATCATAGACTGAACATGCTATAAGTTTTTTGTTCTTTTTTTTGTTTTGTTTTTTTAGGTGATCAAACTCAGGGCCTTCTGCTTGCAAGGTAAGCACTCTAAACACTGAGCTAAATCCCCACCCCCATACTGTGAGTTAGAAGTGCATACCCAGCCATCACAGCTTAGCAACACAGCACACTGTGGGGTATCCTCTGTTTATTCTGGTGATCATGTGGCTAGCCAAGAGCCGTGGTGAGGCACAAAGTGACAAAGCTTCACACTGCATATCACTAGACCAGGGAAAGATCAAAATTCACACTGTGGGCTCTACTGAATGCATATCACTTTCACACCAGAAAAATAACTCTGCAGTAGTTTAAGATGGCATAAAGAATCACACAGCACGTTAATATCCAGAGAAACTACTTCTTCAGTACTAATATGGATGCAGAGGTATATGGTTCATAAGTACATCCACACCTGAGATTATCCTGGGAAAAAATACCAAATGGAAGAAAAATCAAAGGACAACGTCAAGTCCAGCTCTGCAAAAGATATCGTCAATAAGGTAATGAATGAAACAACTGCAGAATAACAGCATCTCTCTGTGTGGGCGTCACTGTCTGCTCACCCTTTGTTTGGGGTCTGGGAGCAGGGAACAAATGGAGTCTTTTCTGCTGATTCATACCAGGCAAACGTCTGAGCTAAGATTGGAGAACTTACCTGATAAAAGCACGAGGTAAGAATCCGTGAAAGGGGTAACTTACAGGCGCTCTTACCATAGTACCACCATACATACTAACCATATATATTGTCAAGCAGAACTTTAGCATTAGCCAAGACCCCTCAAACATTTTTTTGTGGTGATGAGGCTTATCACCATCTCTTGGCTCCCTTCCAGTGTGGGTATATACTATGTCCACTAAGAATACGTCTCTACTTTTAATTCACTGCTACTGTCTTCCTTTCCAGGGCCATTTCCAGAGCCATTTCTGAGCACAGAAGAAAGGTCCACAGACCATGTAAATAATAAATAGCCCGCATCACACAGCATTCAAATAAGAAACGTAGGCAATACATACTGATACAAAGTGTGTTTTAAAATGTGTGTGGAGTGTGTGTGTGTATGTGTGCTTTGTTACAATCTTCTGATAGATACAAATATTAAAGAAATGATTATATAATTATTGCATTACAGTAAATGTGAGGTTTGCAGTTAGTTAGGATTCTTTTTCATTCGAATGACTAAATGAAGAGTTCACGTAAATGGTTTTTCAGGAAATATTTGTAAAATGGAATAGATTGTTTTGCATTTTGAACACTGGTCTTTTTAACACTTTTTTTAACTAAGTGCTAAACTTTAAACTTCGCTCAATGATTCCAGATTATCTTTAAGACTATCAGATATTATTCTGTATTTTACAGAGAACATACTGTGCCCACAGAAAGATTATTACACAGGAATCAGAGTGTCATCATCAAGTTCTTTAACAACTCTGGCACAGTTTCTGAATATTTAAAATGGGAGCATTATTTTCCTTGGATTTTTCATTTTTAATAAATATTAAATTATATAGCACATGTAAATGGTACCAATGAACTATTGCATTTAAGAATACAGATAATAAAACAGAGGGCTGTGTTTAGCTCAAGAAATGTTATAGATCTGCAATTCCGATACCTTACATTATATATGAATCATGATTCCTCAAAGCAGTTAGATTATGTTTTTTCTTAGATTATGTTTAACATTACAGTAAATAGATTCTCCTTTTAAAAAATGAGTACTTTTAACTATATACTTTTTTTTTTTTTGAGGCAAGGTCTCACTATGTAGTTCAGGCTGACCTTAAACTCACTATGTAGCCCAGGTTGGCCTGGAACTTGAGGCGATCCTCCTGCCTCAGCCTCTCAAGTGCTGGGATTACAGGTGTGTACCACCACACCCAGCTACTATATGAGTTTTTAATGCCTATTTAGGGTATGTAGAGGGTTTTTGCTTTTTTTCTTCCTTCTTTGGTCTGTTTGCTTCGGTGAGTTTGCTAGATGAGAGGTTTTTGAATAGCTAAGTGTTTTATAATCTATATATTCTTTCTCAGCATCAATGCAAATGCTACGAATACTTTCTTTAGTATAGTATTTCCAACAGTGATTGTCTTTGAAAAGAGATACATGCATATAAACATATGGCCAATACCAACCGTCTTTTTCAGGGTAAGTACAGCCACCGTGATCAGCACTGTCAAGGACCATGGCCAACACAGTCATATTTCCCCCAAATTTGGAGGAAGTATGACATTGGCACACTCTTAATACTGCTATTAGCCTTTATAATATTGATTTCTGAGCACTCATGGGTTCAGTCAGCTACATTGCTAAACAGAATGGATGATACAGAGGGTGTTATTGCTCCAGAATTGTTAGGTAAAGTGCTACGTCACCTCCAAAGAAAACTTTCAACCTCACCTTCACAACTTCACCACAGAACCAAAAGAATAACCGATTTACAGAGGTCCCAAGTGCCAGACCTGACCATGCTTCTGAAAGTCATTTCAGGCAACGTCAGAAGCAGTAGTTTGTAAACACTGGACTGTAGCCCAGTGCATCAGAATCAACCTGCGAACTTATTCGTGGTACTGACATCATGCTTCTGATGCCAAATCTCTTTGAGATGAAAAACATCTGAGTGATTCTAATAAGCAGGTCATATTTGAGGGTCATTGGTCAAAACTGGATGACTGATGCCGGCCCCACTCTGTACTATCTCACTGTTGGCAAACTGTTCCACCGAGGGCCACAGGGTTCTGCCATTCTCCCATCCCATAAACACCCACCCAGACCCAGTACTGTGATCTCCACTCCCTTACCAGGCACGTCCTAAGCTCCTACCATGTGTCCTGTAGTGGGTGCCAGCTTTTCAAGAATGAATATATCAGACACAGTCTCTGCCATCACTGAGCTTAAACTCTAGTGGCAGGAGGAGAAGAAGGCAGTTTGGACAGTAAATAATCACTCAGACTCCTACCTAAGACGGGTGCTATAAAGGAAAACAAGTTTTGAGAAAGTATGATTAGTACTTCTAATATTGGTGGACTACTGGAGTTGGTCAAAGAAATGATGCTCAATTTGAGATCTCAGCAATGGCTACCAAATAGGATATGAGCAATCCAACAAGAATGTGGGCACCTGAACCCTGAGGCAACAAGAAGCCTCGTTTCTTGCACATGCTTGTTCTCAAACTGTAGTTTCAAGTTCACTGAACAGTTTCCCTTAAACAACTTAGGAAAAGAACAGTCAATCAGAAGGGAGTACACAGGACGTAATGTTGTGTCGGTTAAGAAGTTCCAGACGCGGATGTTTATTTATTTACTATCAGCTTCCAATCTGGGGTTCTCTTAATCAGATTTTGCATAGTTTGATCTGAAACAGTGGTTCTCAGTCTTGGCTGTACACTGGAATCTCCTAGGGAGCTTTTAAAAAAAATACTGATACCGGTACCTTGGCCCCAGTCCTAGAAATTCTGATTTAATTGGCCTGAGGTGTAGTCTGGATGTGAGGATTTTCTAAAGCTCCCCAGATGGTTCTAACATGTAAACAATTTTAAGAACCACTATTTAAAGGAGGAAAAAAATTAAATCTAAACGGATCAACAAGGAAACTCAATGGAGAATTAAAGTAATCCATGTGTTTTGTATATCTCTGTTGGAAAGCAAAGAACAGCTGGAAACATTGAACCTTAAGTTGACAGCACACAAACCCTTGAAGATGGCCTGCCTGCCTCTCTACCTCCAGTATGCATGAGTCTTTTCTGCATTTAGTCTGCTCCTAAGAGGCGGTATTCTGCGCCTAGAGCTTTGCCTGGTAGGCTCAGGGAAGAGATGTAAATGCAGGTGAGGTAAACACATTTTTCCTCAAAAAATTTGAAGACTATTTAGAAAGACAGATCTAATATTCACAAAATAATATAGTGGGTACAGTTTAAGGTATTAAATTAGACCACAGAAGTTTAAGAGATTCGAAAAAGCTTCAGGGAGGCTGGACTGATCAAAAGAGACAAAATATACAGCTTCAATGATAATGAGAAGAGAAGACAGGCAAAGAAACAGGAATAACCATGGTGGAAAAAGAGGGTGGGGAATGCTGCAGCTTCCATCCGGAAGGCCCCCAAAGGGCCTCCACGTGGTGAAGGCATGGTCAGCAACTTTGTGCCATTGTGAGGTGGTGGAAACTAAGACCTGAGGCCCAGTGTGAAGTCTTCTGATCATCAGTCCTGAATCAGATCGTGGATCCCAGACTCTTCCTCTCTCTCCTCTTTTGCTTCCCAGTCACACAGTGAGTGCTTTACCATACCAGGCCACCACGATGAGCTACCTCAAAACAGGCCCCAAATCAGCAGGCCAATCAATGCCCTCAAACTCCAAAACCACCAGTCAAAATGAACCTTGATCATCTCAGGTATTTGTTACAGTAACAGAAAGCTAACACAGGAAGAGACTTGCCTTATCCCCTGGAGGAGCGAGATCAGAAAGGAAGAAGAAACCAGAAATCTCTTCTGTTGAAGCTGATCAACTTCCAGTTCCCTTTATAACACTGTTTTTTCAGAGAAACATTCTTCTTAGGCAGCTTCCTTCATACTGAAGAAGGCTGATTCCATGCTCCAAACAGAAGGCTGTTTCCTTCTGATACTTCTGAAAAGTGACTAAACACCAATGTCTTAGCTTTCCCTTTTGTTTTTTTTTGGTGCTGGGGATCGAACTCAGGGCCTTGTGCTTGCTAGGCAAGCGGTCTACCACTGAGCTAAATCCCCAACCCCCACCATTGATATCTAAATGCTTTGACTGACAAGGCTTTTTGAGTGACCATTTTTTAAATATAGAAGACTGGACTGAGGATTGAGCCTAGTGTAGTAACACACATGTAATCCCAACACTCTGAGAGGCTGAGACAGGAAGATCACAAGTTCAAGCCCAGCCTTGGCAACTAGCAATTTAGCAAGACCCTGTCTCAAAATAAAAAAGGGCTAAGGACGTAATCCAGTGTGAAGGCCCTGGATTCAATCCAGTACTGGTATATAGATGAATATGAATGTGAATACAAATATGACTGGATCTCCACCTTGGAACTACTGAAAAAGAATCCAGAGGGCATGGCCCGGAAATCTATAATATTTGTTAAATCCCACAAGTGATTATATGCAGCCTGGATATAAAACAATGGTCCTATTCAGTGGCAAAGCCTGGGAAACATATGTATAGTTTAAATGCTATTTCCTGTGCTTATATGCAGGTTTGCATACAGTTCACCGTGAAATACATTTTTATATTTAAATTGCTAGAAACAACCATAATAAACAGAACAGTGATGATGATAACTAATAAAGGCAAGTTTGAAAAGACACTATAATCTGGTGGAGTTCAATAAATTCAAGTTTGGAAACTTGTGAAATGTCATCATTTCTACTCAGTAATTTCTTATGGGATTACTGCACACTCCAAAAAGTATTAAAATATGTTACACTAACTTTGGTTTGGGGTTCACATAAATGTTCTTATAGAATTGAAACCTGTTTAGGATTAACCCAGCAGCTAGCTTCAGACTTTTCAGCATACATTTACTGCACCCATAAAATTATTTTCTTTAAGTACCAATAGAAGTCAGATACTCACCATGACAGCAGGAAATGTGGTGTGAGAGAGACTTGGGTATCACTAACCACTTAAAATCTTGTTAATCATGATATCAACAATTTTGGATGTTTTCATAATCAGCATGTGATTATTGTAAGTAAAGGGGCTGGAGTAACCATGGTGAGCTGGGAGAACCAGAAGGGCGCCTCTAGAATACTGGGGGAAAAGATGGAATAGGCATATTCGGGCCAGACTTCTATCTTTTTGCTGGATGACAATTATTATTCATGTTATTCAGTCGATCATTTCTAAAATGATTACACTTAAAGGTTAATTTTCTTTCACTTGGGACAAAGAACTGTCATTCAATGTCTGTGAAATGAAACCTTCAAGGAAACTGAGGATTCTTTCATCTTCCTTAAGGACTGAACCTGTAAATAGAGGAAAAAATTAAATCAGGTTTAATAATCTTTATGAAGCATCTAGCAAACTTTTGCTCAGTGTGAGTTATCTGAAGCTTTGTTGCTAATACACTATTTCGTAAGCAATTGGAAATTACCAAGAAATGTATTAGCATCAAGTTGTTTGCTATTTCCTAAGTATAAATGCAAAAGAATATAAATGGTAAGTCAACTTCTAGAGAAAAGAGTTTGCCTTGCAATAGATCTTCTGTAACAACTTATAACTGCTCAGGCTTTCGACAATAGACAAGGACACAGCAATTAAAGAACTAATACAGAACATGTAAACTCAATCTAAGCAGTAAAATTAAGGCCATAAATTTATTTGCCTACTGGCTCCTGCATATTCGTTTGTTGATACAAATGGTTTAACACAAACAGGGAGGGCAATCTACCTAACATTCCCATATTCTATCATTCCCTCCGAAGGGGCAATTATCATTGGCAATTAACTGGGGGGGAACAATTAGCATCACAATTTTGTTGCTTTATGAAAGTCAGAACTGTAAAAAATCTTTACTAGTGGTTAGTGTTATACAATTAGAACCTCCTCCCATTTGATGAGAACAAAGCATTGGGACTTAATCTTAGAGCAATCTCACCTAACAGAAATATCTCAACAGTAATAACCAAAAAAAAGGACATGTGCTTAGCAGAGGAAAACCTAGAACAGTGAAGTTGGAGAAATCACCAGGTATGTAGAGCAGTTTTACATAAACAATTGAGGAATCATAGGCTTGCAGTGATCTGCCCAATATTGGTGGCAAACCTGAAGGCATTATCACTGGATAGAGGATCTGATACCTATTGGCGCCTCAGAACATCCCAGGCCAAGGCCCAGTCTTCTCAGCCACAGCCTTTGCTCTAGGGGAGCGGGAACAGATTTAACTGTGAACATGTAGAAAACGATGCAAAATAGTTTTGAATGTGAATTTCTCATTTTGTATTTTAGTTTTATGCTTATAGAATCATAAACGATTCCCTGAAAGGGACCTTGGAGATCACCCAACAATCAATTCATTTTATAAGTAAGGATGTTCATGGATATTTCAAGACTCTATTCCTAGTTTATAGCTAAACTGCTGGCTATATCAGCAACACTCCAGTTTATGAGAGAGAGAGAGAGAGAGAGAGAGAGAGAGAGAGAGAGAGAGAGAAAGAGAGGAGAGACTTCCCTCTCACATTCTACCAACTGGAAATTCTTTGAGGTTAACAGCCAACTTTTTTTTAAAGTGTTAAACCCATTGGTTATTCCCATATTAATGCCTCCAGTGCTTCAGACAGGCACCATCTAGATGTTTCTGTGAAAATGTGAAAAGGAGGTTTGTTGGAAACCACGTGGAGGGAGCAGAGAGCCTGTGCGCCACAGGAATGTAGGAGTCTCACTGGACTTGCTGTAACATCTGAAAATGTCTGTTCCTGGGTCCTAAATTTACTTGATGTCTTTGAGCCTCAGTTTCTTTATATAACCAAAATAATAGCAAGTATTCCCAGGCTTGTTGTAAAATTAAATGTTAGGTTGTTAGATAAATAAATTATAAAAAAAAAATCATGAAAATAACCAAGCAAGATGCCTGGTCCCTGGAAGATGCTCGGTTCTCTTTCCTTCTCTATGCATACATCCCTCTTTTTGCCAGAAAATTCTACTAAATCCTAAGTGGTTCATAGACCACTGGGCCTAAATTTCCTTACCCATAAAACAAAGCTAGAATAACTTACTTCATAAGGCCCTTGTGAAGATTAAGTGTAATAATGTCTGTGAACATGCTTTGTACAGTGTATTCTGTTATGCTTGTAAGGAATCAATACTACTATTGTTAGTAACCACATCCCAATATGTCACAGCCAACATTTTGTTTTCCAGTCTGCCTGAAATACCTTCATCTTTTCTCTCCCAAGTACTTGACAACCTTTCTTTAGTCCCCAACTTGTCTTTTTTCCAGGACAATTAACAGTTCCAGAGCACTTGCTCAGTGCTGGGGTGCTGGGTTGTCCATAGCAAAGCCCATTTTCTCTGCTCCATTCAGGGTGCTCACTCCCTCCATCCAGCTCCTTTATGTCACTTGTCACCTCCCTCCCTTAGTCACTTACCATTGTTAGCCATGTTCTTGCACTTACATATTTGGTTTCCTTACCAGATTACTAGACTCTTCAAGGACAAAGAATATGTTTGTGCTTTTCATTTTTAAAGCAAACTCCACAAGTCTAGCTGTGTACTTTGATAAAAGGAGGCCCACAATACCTATCTTTTGGATAATTAAGTGCATACAATATTAAATTTAGTCAATAGTTTTAAAGCAACTCTGCTAACACTAAAAATTACTAGAAAGCACACTTGGTGGTGGATGCCTGTAATCCCAGCACTGGGGAGGCTGAAGCAGGAGGATGGTGGTGAGTTCAAGGCCAGCTTGGACTATACAGTGAGTTCAAGGCCAGCCTGAACTACATAGTGAGACCCTGTCTCAAAACAAACAAACAAAACAAAACAAAACATTTAATAAAAATTACTTGAGAAGTAAGTTGAGCATAGTGGTGGATGCCTGTAATCCAAGCAATTCAGAACATTGAGGACCAAAACGAAGAATCATTTGAGCCCAGGAGTTTGAAGCCAGCCTGGTAATACAGCAAGACCCTGATTTAAAAAAAATACCAAGAAGCTCTGTAGTGTAAATAACCATTTATTATGCTCATGGATCTGTAGGTCAGGAATTTGTTGGACAGGGCACAGAGGGATGGTTTGAATCTGTTCCAAGATGTCTGACACTAAAAGAATTGAAGGCTGAAGGCTGGCACCCTCTGAAGGCTCATTCACTCACAATGAAAATGAGCCATCAGCTGGGAACCGAATGGAGCTGCTGATGGAACAGCGGCCTGTCCGGGTGACCTGGGTTCCTCCTCAGCACTGTGGCTACATTCCAGACCAGAGCCCGGCAAAAGCTGTATCCTTTCTATGACCTAGTCTGCAGCCACACAACACCACTTCCGGGACCCTCTTCCTGCCAGAGAAGTCAGGAGCCTGGCAAGGACAGGGCAAATAAATTCCATCTCTTGCTACAAAGTAGCCTTGTTCTGAAAAAGCACATAGGCTGCTATGGCCATTTGGGGAAAATATAATCTGCCGTAAGATTTTATTGTTTTAATGCAATAACATTGGGTTGTACTGGGTTTTAAAAGTAATGGATTATCTTACTCTTACATCTCCAAGCAGATGAGCAGAAATCTAAAGGTCATCTGCTGTACAGTTTGGAAAGAAAGGCATGAAAAGACGGGCATGGCCAGCATGAGGCTGAGCCCCCTCTCCAAGAAGGCTGTCCACCTCTTCCCACTCCTGCGTTAAGTAGTAGGCATTTTTACAGAAGGCCGGCATTCAGACCACAGCAATCAAAAAGGGGTCTATGGAAAAAATTTTAAAAGCACTGAGTTAAACATAACACAGACTACAAAATGAAGGATGTCTATTAAAAATAAAAGAGAAAGGCAATTTCATTCTCTAAAAAAAGTCAGAGAAAGGGAGAGAGAGGAAGAGGGAGAGGGAGAGAGAGAGAAAGAACATAATATATGTAAAATTGGGTAAATCTGAATGACTTCAGATTATATCTGTGTCAACTTCCCGACTGTGATACTGTACTAGGGTTATGAAAGGTGAGGACACTGAATGCAAGGTATAAGGAGTCTTTCAATCTTAGTCTTTTCAACCGCGTGTAAATCTACAATGATCTCGAAATGCAAAATTCACACACACACACACACACACACACACACACTTTTCCTAATGTATTAACATTTACCTTTCCCAAAGAATAAATGTCACCAACCGGAGACCATGTTTTCTTCCAAAAGAGGAGTTCTAATGGCTGGCTGCCTTTCAGTAACTATGATACTTCCAGGGGAAAGACATTTTTGCCCAGACAAGTCTCTTAGTAATGTTCAAATCTCTTGACATCACCAGCTGCCTGCTTCACCTACACTATCTCCCTTCAATGGATTGAAAATAAAAGCTAGTTCTTACTCATGAAGAGCTGTGTTCAGCTGTGTCCAAGTTGGTAACTATTTCTACATTTACTTATGTTAGACAGTGAAACTTCAACAGAAAATTGTTTTATACTATTTTTTCTGTTTTGGAAGATGAAATAAAAAGTCTACTTTTGAAATGTATGTCTGGGACCCAAAGCATGTGAAATAAAAAAAAATGCTGAATTGAAAAGTGTGCATAAAAGCTTCCTCCCTTCCGCTCCTCTCGGCCACTGTGGAGGAGTAAAAGCTCTTTTCTATGTCAACAATCAATCATCAAATATTTACAACCTTTTCAACAAACTATTTCAACCATTACGAGATCATTAGAGAGGACTTCGAACTTGCTGACCCTCTAAAGGCATTAGAGATTAAATTGCAGAAAGATGAAACCACACAGTTAATAGAGTTCCCACCGTGCTCCAGTACTTAAACCACAGGTAGCTTTTAAGAATCAATTTGTGGTTCTGGACAAATGGTCTAGACCAGGATAGGAACCCAGAACAGAAGCAACTGAAAAAGGAGATAGGCAAATAGAAACTTCTAGTTATTGTTATACTACTCGATTATGCTAGAACTCACTTAAACTAAAAAAAAAATGTTGAACTATAAAATGAACTTTTTTACTGTTTGTGCTTCTTATCTGAATGATTGATGGTGCTCTGCAATTAGTACTTTGGTAATATGCTTTTATATATAAATTGTGGGCCAAGGTGATAAATGACCTATTTGGAATGCTGATTTTATTAATTTCCTGGCACATCTCTCAGGGGTTCAGCAGGTTAGAAATGTCGTACATATTTGTAAGATTGCATTTATTCTTCCAAGAGTTACTGAATTCCAAAACCGAGTGCTTAAAACCTCATAGATGTGGAGGAGAGAGGATATAAAAGAACTTTCTGCGCTATCTGTTCAATGCTCTATAATCCTAAAAATTTTCTAAAAACAAAGTCTATCAATTATAAACATAACAAAACAAACGGAAAAGCCCCATAGGGATATAGCCAGAGTTAAGCCTATATCTAGATAAGACTAACTCGTTTTGTGTACAGGTATCCTGGATTCCTCTTTCCAGCAAGTGCAACAAAAAGCTTGTCCCTTCTGGATCTGCTCTTCCCCACCCTCAAATTTGTGGTTCTGCTTTGGAAGAAATGTACTGATGAAAGCAGGAAGAAATAACTGGAGGAAGAGATCCTCAGACTGTAATGAAGGGAAGGAAAGAGGGCAAAGCATGACAATTCTTCGTGGCTTTGGAAGAAATGTACTGATGAAAGCAGGAAGAAATAACTGGAGGAGGAGATCCTAAGACTGTAATGAAGGGAAGGAAAGAGGGCAATTCTTCGTGGCCTCAGTCCCCTCGAGAAGAGCAAGCTGAAGCTGGCTGACACAGGATGGTCCAGAAAAGAAAGAAAAAACCGTGAAAGAGATCCTGGGGTATAGGACCAGTCATCCTCCTTGTCTTCTGTAGTGGACAAATGGCCACATCCCCTGGCATAAATAAGAAAAGAGCACTGTGTGTTGGCACATGGACCACGCAGGTATCTGAGCAAGGGCAGGCCAGACGGGCACAGTCCTGAGTCTGAGTCGGGTCAGGAAACCCTGGTGCTGTGAGACACAGAGAGGAAGTGTGTGGGAAAGCCTGCAGTTCCTAACCCCACATTCCTCAAGGGTTCCTCTCCTCTGGCTGAGTGGGGAAAGGACTGCAGCAAGAGAGCAGTTCCCACAGGTCACGGGCGAAGGCAGCAGAAAAATCAATTTGCCACAGTGGGACATCCCAGCTCTGTCTCATGACTGGGATGGCCTGGGGAAATGCCTGTTGTATAAGTAATCACTGAACTGATTCACCAAATCATGCAGTGTTATTCAAACACTGCTTCCTTTGTCATAAAAATGCACACTAATTTTTTTTAAAGTAAACTTACTTTCAGAGAGTCAAATGACGTGATCAATTTCAGAGAGCAACAAAATGGTAAGACTGGCATGTTCTAACTCCTTCATTGTTCAATCCTGCAAACACTTACAGGGACATCAGTCCAATGGGAAACAAACTCCTGAGACTGTGCATCTACTCACATCCATCTCATGGCTTTGGCAAGAAGCTTCCCTTCAAGGGCTCCCTTTGAACTCTCTGTAAAGTGAGGATAAGATCTCTAGGGAAGCAGCCACCACATGTCTGCACCACTTCTAACATTTTATTAACTGTATAGCTATAGAGAACTCTCCACTGTACAGAGTACAGCTTAACATATGAGAGACAAATAACTAATCCGAAACCTCAAATTTTCTAAGTGATTCACAGGGACTTCTTAGAAATGTCAGTTAATTCCATTTCCCCAATCTGAAAAAAGCCTGGAAGGGTATAGCATGGTAATTTCCTATCATGGGTCAGTGTGGGGGAAGCAACATCCGGGGCTTTCCACGATTCTTTCACAGTTCATGGGTGTGGAGCTAAGCGTGGAATTCCCAGGGGCCACTCAGTAGCAGTCTCAGGATTATATGTAGTATATGTGCAGGATTACCAAAAATCCTCCAATGCCTAGTAATCAATATCCAGATCAAGCCTTACAACTGATTGCTGATCTGTATTACACTTCCCCAAGTACAGTTTGAATGACAGCTAATGCTAACGTCATAACTAAACTCCAGGCCCTGCTCTGTTCAGGGTTCCCTGTTGTGCCTGAAAGATAGGTTATAGCCTCTAATCCATTCCATCCTGTCACTTTTAAATGAACCCAGCTCACCTACACAAATGCTGGAAGCAGAGGAAGTCCCATAGGCCATGGGCACTCACCTCTGAAATCTGTCTTGACTGTTTCCCTTAGAAAGATTAAGAAATTTGCCCAAAATCACACAGTCAGTAACTGGCAAGACTAGGAGTCAAATCTGAATTTGCCCAACTGCAGTCTGTACGAGGGTGATGGAATTGTCGACTGGCTCTCAAGTACTTTGTTCTGAGAAAAACAATACTGCCGATTTGATTTGACAGGTGACTTGGTGCACACTAAGAGAGCCAGTGTTCAAGGGGCTCTTGCGCCTCTCTAAATTTCAAGCATTGTGACTTCCAGGAGAATGGCAGAGAGTTAAACAGCAGCAAATCACCCTTGCCAAGATTCAGAATCCAGACACTGGAATATAACAACTCGGGGAAGAAAGGAAGGGGGGAGGTGGATCCCCAGGACCCAGGAAGGATCTGAAGGGAGAACTGGATCCCAAAGGGGAAGTAAAGAGACAGCCCTCAACTCAGAGAAATGATGTAGCAAACTGCACTTTCTCCCTGACTCCAGGCTCACTCCATGAGAAAGGAGGCTCAAATCTGGAGAGAAACAGTGAGGGCGACTGAGTCCAGATGCCTCCAGAGAGAAATGCTCAGGGAACTGAGCAGTGGATGCTGTGTGCTACCACAACTGGTGAGTGACTCCAGTCCAAGCACCCCCAGGAGAGGGTGCTTGGCCAGACACCATCTTAGAGAGGGGTCACCTGAAGCTGGGAGTCAAAGAAGCCATGAACTGGCTTCATCTCAGGGCTCCCAGTGACTGAGTGAGGCACAACTGTGAGCGACATCAAAGGTCAGCGAGCCAAGGTCTAGCCAGCAAGAGACATCCAGAGTGTCATAGGCCGAACAACTCAGGCCCCAACCCCACCACCAGAGGCAGGATCAGCCTGAACTTCTATGGAGTTGAAAGCACCAGAATTGGCACGCTGCCCTGCTCCAATCGCAGGCTTGCTGGGATCATTCAGCATGAATCTGGGCCCTGTCTGCCTCCTTTGTCTGCCAGTGATAGCAGGGACACACCCTGAGTTGGACACCACCACAAAATTGTAGACCCTCAGAAGATAACCACAGGCTTGAAATCACAGAGACATCAGACATCTCTATTTTTTTTTCTTGATGGTTTGTTTTTTCTTGAGTGTGAACATTGTTTTTATGAATTTTTTGTTTCATTTACTTCTTATTTTTGTATTTTCCTTCTTTCTTTCCCTCCTGTCTTCTTTACCAGTTTTGCACAGCTCAGGTAATCTTCCTTTGTCCTGCGGCTTTGCTTCTAATCTATTTCTCTTCTCTTATTTCTCTATTTTTGTCTCTTCTCCCTTTCGAATTTTCTCCCCAAATGTAAAATTTCTCTATTGAGGGGATAGTTACTGAATATAAATTTCTGGCTTGTTTTACATTTTATTATATAAGTCTTGTATCTGTGGTTAAAGATGGCAAATTGACAGTTACTACAGATTGTCATTTGCTAGTCTGTGCTTGATGCTGGTGTTATTATTAATTGCACTACTCTAGCCAATTGGCATAATTGTTGTAATCAGTTTTTGAACTTCTTTGCATACCAATACCAAGACTGTCAGGGGGTCATAAAAAATACCATAGTCCAGCACCAAAGAACTGGGTGCTAGGCCAAATAGGAAGCAGCTTCTCATCCCTAACAAATTGAAGAGGCAAGATCCTAGGACAGACTTAAAAGTCAAAAGCCAACTATACCTAGATGATACCCCTGAAAACTAGTCACTTCGTAACGAGATCTTGATACTAGTAATAAAGCTACCTCTATAATCAACTTAAAAGCATCAACAAAGAAAATAAAATTTTTTAAGAAAATAAATTTTAAACAATAGAAAATGAGAAGATATGAAAGCAAGATATAACCACAGACCTCCAGCTCACCCAAGGCAAATCCAGGGGGAACTGAGGTGGAAGCAATCAAAAGTCACCCAGCTGAACTTTCTGAAATGGGAGCAGCAGAAGTAAACAAATGAAACAAATGAAAACATCATTCAAAACAAATGAAAACATCATTAGAAAAAAAATCAGAAATAACTTCAGAGATAACTAAAGAGATGATGACCATAATAAATGACATGGTTAATAAATTGAGAGTAGATATGGATTTAAAAAAAACAGAGGAGCTTAGGAAAGTGATGGAAACCATGAATGCCCAACAATAGGAAAGAACTGTATTCCATAAAATACATTCAAACAGATTCCAGGAGATTAAAAATTCTATTGAAAGTATATGCAGCAGAAGCAACAAATGAAAAAATAGAATCTGATCTAGAAGATAGGTTTGCAGTTAACAATCATCAAGTGAAAGACTTCATTAAAATAGCAAGGGACCATTAAAAATCAATCCAAAAGCTGCTAGTTGATGCAAAGAAGAATAATAACATAAGATTGATCAGAATCAATGAAAAATTGGAAGATAGCACAAAGGACATAGAAAACCTGTTCACAGAAGTAATACAGAAAACTTCCCAAGCACAGAAAAAAATTCGACATACAGATAAGTGAGGCATACAGAACTCCAATTAGTCATGAGCAGACAAAAACTACAACAAGCCATATAATAGTTAAGACTCCAGAAATGCAACAGACCAAAATATTAAAAGCTATTAGAGAAAAAAAATAGCCTAAAAATTGCCATCAGAATCACAACAGACTTCCCAACACAAACCCTTAAGAAGTCAAGGAGAGTTTGGAGTGAAGTATCTCAAGCCCTAAAACAAAATAATCCCCACCCCACCCCAGATTGATGTACCCCACAAAATTATCTTTCACAAGTGATGGAGAAATAAGATACTTCTAAGATAAAAACATCTGAAAGAATGGCTACTATCAAGAAATTTGCCAATAATAAATGCTGAGCAGGCTGTGGGGAAAGAGGAAACTTCTCCACCGTTGGTGGGAATGCAAAGTGGTGCAACCACTGGAAATCGGTGTAGAGATTCCTCAAAAAACTAAAGGGAGAGGTTCCATTTGACCCAACTATTCCCCTTCTTGGTATCTTCCCAAAAGAATTAAAAGCATCATACCACAGCAATATATGCACACCCATGTTTATAGCAGCACAGTTTGTAACAGCTAAATCTTGGAAACAGCCCAAATACCCATCAACCAATGAATGGGTAAAGATATGGTTTCTTTATACAATGGAGTACTACTCTGCCATAAAGAAGGACAAGCTTAAAATAACTCTAGATAAATGGATGAATCTTAAGACCAAATTCTTAAGTGAAATAAATTGGACACACATGTTTAAATACCACATCGTTTCTTCTGGTGTGAGAAACTGAAAGTGTAAATAAGGACCAAAATGTATTATGCTGGAAAAGGGGGAGAAATTGTTCAAATGGGAAGCAGAACGGGGGCAGGGGGAGGGGAAAGGAAGGACAAGAAAGGAAGATAAGAGGAAAAACATGGGAGCAAAGCCTTTGAAAATAAGGAGGAGAAGAAGGACTGAAAAGAAGAAGCAAGATGTATCATGTACCAGTACAAATTTCCTATGATGATTGTTATCATTATGTATATCTAAAATGTACCACTAAAATAAAATTTAAGTTAAAAAACAAAATACAAAATAAAAAAATTTTTAAAAATAATATAAAGACACCTGAAGAAATCCATGACCACCAAACCATCACTCCAAAAAGTTGTGAAAGATATTCTAGAAAGAGATAACAAAGACAACAGTTCCACGAATCCCAATAGAATGAATACACCAGGCAAGGTAGGCAATTAAATGGCAGAAAGAAAGGGAACCAGCAACAGGAAAATAATATGATGAGGATAAATCAATACATATCAGTCACAACCATCAATGTAAATGGTTTCAATTCACCAACCCAAAGAAACAGACTGGCAGAATGGATCAAGAACAAGATCCAACAATATGCTGCAACAAGAAACATATTAACTCAAAAAGAAATTCATAGACTGAAAGTCAAAGGATGTAAAACAATATTCCATGCGACAGGAACCTGGAAAAAAACAGGTGTAGCGATTCTATTTGCAGACAAAGTGGATTTCAAGCCAAGACTAAGAGAAACAAAGATGGTCACTACATACTTGTTAATGGAACACTCCAAGAGGAAGAGATAACAATCACAAATATATATGCACCAAATACCAGTGCACCCAACAATTCAAAACAAGCATTAACGGACATGAAAAATCAAATAAGCACTAATACTATTGTAATGGGAGACCTCAATTCCCCACTATCACAAGTAGATAGATCAACCAGACAAAAAAATCAACAAAGAAATATCAGAGCTGAACAAAACTTTAGAACAAATGGACTTAGTAGGCATCTACAAAGTGTTCTACCCCACAACAATACATTCTCAGCTGCACAGGGACTTTCTGAAAAACAGACCGCATGCTAGCTCACAGAACATCCTTATGTAAATGCAAATAAATTTAAATTATCCCATGATATTATCAAACTACAGGGCAATGAATGGAAGTCAGTGGCAAAAGAAACCACCAAAACTGCATAAACATGTGGAAATTAATAACCTCCTGAACATCCAATGGGTCACAGATGAAACTAAAGAAGAAATTAGACAGTTTCTACAATTAAACAATAATCCCACTACAACATAGCAGAACTTATTGGATGCAATGAAAGTAGTCCTATGAGGGAAATTTATAGTGGTGAGCTCCCATATCAAAAAAACAGAGCGAGCTCAAATAAACAACCTAATGTTGAACATCAACCTTCTAGAAAAAGAACAGCAAGTTAAACTGAAAGCACGTATGAAGGAGGAATTATAAAGATCAGAGCAGAAATTAATGTTATTGAGACTAAGAAAACAATACAAAGAATCAGTGAATCAAAGAATTGGTTCTTTGAAAGATAAAATAGACAAACCCTTAGCGAGAGTTATCAAAAAAAAGGAAAGTCTCAAATCCAAATCCAAAGGGGGAAATCACAACAGATCCTGCAGAAATCCAAAAGATCATCAGTACCTACTAAAAGAACTTGTACTCTGATAAGATGGAAAACACAGAAGAAATGGACAGATTCCTAGATACATACGAATTACCAAAGCTGAATTAAGAAGACATAAAATTCTAAATAACCCACTATCAGTCAATGAAATTGAAGAGGCAATTTAAAACCTACTAACAACTAGAAAAAGAAGAACAAAACAAACCTAAAGCCCATACAAGAGAGGAAATCATTAAGATCAGAGCCGAAATCAATGCAATTGAGACCAAGAAAACAATACAAAGAATCAACGAATCAAAGAGTTGGTTCTTTGAGAGACTAAACAAAATAGACAAACCCCTAGCCAACTTCATCAAAAAAAGGAAAGAAAAGACCCAAATACATGCAATAAAAAATGAAAGGGGGGAAGTCACAACTGACACGTCAGAAATCCAAAGGATCATCAACACCTACTTCAAGAATTTATACTCAAACAAGATGGAAAATATGGAAGAAATGGACAGATTCCTAGAAACATACAAATTACCAAAACTAAACCAAGAAGAGATAC
>PVJO010010656.1:0-63213 GCA_004026905.1 Hystrix cristata
GGGGGGAAGAGGGGGGGAAACCAAGATGTATCATGTACAGGTACAAAATAACCATGTTGATTATGATCATTATGTATACAATGTACCAATACATGTTCTTGGTAAAAATAAAAAATTAACAAAAAAAAATAAATGTGCTTTTAGGAGGTGAGGCCTAGTCAGAAGGGCAAGGTCACTGGAGGCATAAGCTCAAAGGGTATGTTTTTGTCTCTGGCTCTCCCCTTCTTTACCTGCTTCCTGGCTGCTGTGGGATGAGCAACTTCCCTCTGCCATGCTTTCCTTTCATGCATTTCTGACTCAGAGCTACCAACAATGGACTGAAATGTCTGAAACCATGAGCCCAAATAAACCTCTCCTCCTTGACATTGTTGCTGTCTGGTGTTTTATTCCAGCAACAAGAAATTGACAAATACAAAAATCATGAGAGATGTTTTGTATTATTCAATTTTCACTGAGATTGAGATGCTTATATTAAAAAAAAAAATTTCCCAATAAAGCTCTTCTTGAATTACATGTGATGGAAGAAAAGTTTGTTTGTAACCTGGTCCTTTAACACTTCAAATTGATTATGTCTTGTAAACATAATTATAATGGCTAGCATTATACATAATGGTTAGCTATATATCCTAGTATTGCTTTCCACACATAAAACAGTCCAACTAGTAATTCTTACTGATTTTACTATGATACATATTTTTATTTTAATTTTTTTTTCTCAAAACACAGGACATTCTGAGCTATCCAGGAGGCATCTATTTGGTATAGTATGTCTGTGGTAAATGGAATGTACTTAGTTAAAATTCAACTTCACAATCCCTAACACAGGGTGAAAATATATTCATTAATGAACCTATTTTTGAATAAATTTGCAGGGAATATTCAGTGATCCTCATATTTTATAATTAAAATTGTTAAATGTGGAAGATAGATTAGGGAGAACTATTGGAATTGAGGCCAAATATATTTTTCCTCACAGTTTTGAAAATACATTTGAATGGGGCCTCTCAGATCCTTGCAATGCTTTCTTATCAGTAAATAAAAGATGTTTCAAAATGATACAAAGTGGTCAATTATACTGATGTCAGTTTAGCATCATTGGATCATGTGTAAAAGAGATTATTTTGTGCTTTTACATTTTAATAGAATAGCTGACCTCTGAATACAGAACCTTATTTAGCTGAAAAATTCTTCGGAATAAGATATAAAGTGGGAATACAGTCAGGAGGCAAACTTGGTAATGAACATTAGTTCAAAATTCCACTTTGAATTATATGAAAATGTGTTAAAAATAAAACATATTTGATAGGCACAAAGATATTTTTTTCAACCTAAGCATAAGCAAAGTGTCAAGCAGCAATATAATGTAAATTATTTTGAGCCTTTTAGTCACAGCACATATGTATTTTTTTCCCTTTCCCATATCAAATTTTAGCAGTATAAGGGCTATTTTAGAATACATTAAGTGAATGTGGGTATACCTCTCATTGCAAAATATATGTGTTCTTAAAAATGTTCAACATGAAATATTCCATATATTACTTTCTACTCAAAATGCACATGGAAAACTTTTATGCATGGTTTCATCTTAGGTGAACTCTTTACTTTTGGCAACAATGGATACTAGATTTATAGATTTAGAGAGGTGACTGCATAACATTCAAGGGACTCCATGAGAGGGGCTCCATGAGAGGGGCTCCATGAGAACGCAAGCTATTCGCCATGAACATTAGCCAGCATTGTTCTGATTTATGAATGTTTTCACCCTAAAATCAAGTGCAAAGCGAATCCCAGACCAGCTGCAGGGTTGAGGGAGTGCTTTGGTCCCTTCAGTGGAAATGTAGGTGGTGTTGGTGAAAGAAATAGTAACTAGATAGTGGAAAAACTGGCAAATTTCGCTCATTCTTGCTAGCGTATCTGGATTTCTACAGGACTATTCAGAGTTTGGGAATTTTAACACATTTCCCCAGCTCAAGAATCACTCTTTGTGTACAAGTTTTGCATCTCTGGGTGCACCTTGCATATTGCCTGGTAGAGTAAGAAAACTAATAAATATTTAATGGCCTGGAAGCATGATTAATATTCTAAGGCACTGGAAAAAGAAAAACGGAATAGCCACATGGCTCTTACTTAATCAAACTGCCAGGGGCATTTACACCCATTCCAGAGCTTGAGGGACCCCTCAGACCCTCAGGGCAGGTGAGTGAGTGATTGTGCTGGGGGAACCCAAGAAATGGTCTTTTACTAGAGAAATGTTGCATTTAACTGCTTTACATTTTGACTTTCCACACCAAATGGTACTTTTAGAAATGTTTTGATGCCAGAAGAGAAAATGCCTGAAAATTTGTGGTCATCCGTTTGGAACATGTAGAAACTGAGGCACAGAGAGAAAAATTCAAGACACAGGTATGCATTTAGATCGTAAGTCTCAGTCCAGTGTTCCCTCGAGCTTGGATTTCAGAAGACCAAAGAGTACAGGAAGTGAAATCTCACCTTAGAGAATTTTTCTGTCTCAGATAGGTGGCATATGCCTGCTGATGCCCACTGCATGAGATTCTGCCTCATGGTTATGAATAATCTCATTTCTGCTGCCAATGTGGTCTATATCTAAGCCCATGTCAAATACACTCACTCTATATGTGAGCAAAAAATTCATCCGGTATTGAGGGTAGTGGGAAGTAGGAAGAGAAGTGAGAATTTACCTAGATGATTCTCTTTGAGCATCATGGCTAGGAAGCCACTAATCAGGTCAGCAATCAGGTCTGCCTATCTACCTACAAACATATTTAGAATTTTTGTTTGTTCTTTTGTTTGTGTCTTACATTAATCAAATCCATAAAGGAATTGCTAAAACTCTCCAGATCAACCATGAGTATGATGTTTTCTCAAAGTTGGTGCATTGACATTTGGGGCCAGAAGATCCTTTGTGTGTTATGGCTAGATGTTTCCTAGATGTCCCCACCAAACCTCATGGACACGTAGGTGGAACTTTTGATAGGTGACTAAAACATGGGTATATGATACATATCACTGGATTAGTCCATTGATGGGTTTATAGCTAGGTGTGATATCGAGAGGTTTGGCCTGGTGAGAAGCGGTGTGTCATTGTGGTCAAAGCCTGAAATGGTTTAGGTGCTGTATCCCTCTCCCTTCCATTATCTCTCTCTGCTTCTTGACACCACGTCATGTACTGTGTCTCCTCTGCCGTGCCCTTCTTCCACACCACCCTCACCACAGAGTATGGACTAAAACCTCTATAAACTGTGAGGCAAAATAAACTTCTTCTCCTTTTACTTGTGATTGATGGACATTTTGTCCCAGCAATGAGAAAGTTACTAAGACAACCCAAATATTGTATGGGGGTAGCATTAACTCTGACTGTTACTCACTAGATGCCAGAAGTTCCCTTACGCGTTCACATCCACAGTTGTGACATCAAAAACATCTTCAGACATTTTTAAGTATTGCCTGAGTCATTGCCCAATCACCTCCAGTTGAGAGTCACTGATATAGACAGAGAACTATTTAGATCTCACCATACCAAGAATGTGCAATGATCTGTACTAGGTAAAATGTAAATTTGAACCTTTATTTCCATTTCCTTGGCATGAAGAGCTGGTGATCACTATGAGTTAATGGAGCTAAGAAAATAATTTTGGTAGTTTTTGTCCTTTTGTGCATCTTTTAGTTTGTGCTAAGATGTCCACTATTTGCTAAAGAAGATTTGCTTCTAAATTGCCTTTATCTCTGCCTCGTTACAAGAATACCCTTTGACAATAGAGTTTTAATTAACTGGTTTTCTCAAAACACTTTTTTTTCTTTCTAATATCCTCTGCAAAATGCTAGCGGTAGCTGTGGTATTTCATTGTCTTCTCGATCCCAGTTTTCTGCATCTGTATCTGTGTTTTCTCATGTAGCCTCTTCCTTTGATGCAGCCACCAGTACCCGCTGCCTTCCCTATTCCTTGCAGAGTCGGCTAAGGTTATGCATAGCAGAAAATATTGAGAAGTTTAAAGCGACTTGGACAAGAAACTGCCAGCTGCTCAGAGAACTTTCCAAAAACTGATCCTCCAGTAAGCCTAAAAATAAGCCACATGAGACTTCTCGCAAGCCTCTTAAATACTCTAGAAAAGCAAAACAAACCTAACTCAGGCTATTACTCTTTCATTACAATAAATTCCACCAAATGGATTCTTCTTGCTTTTGCAAATACTCTTTCCCATTCTGTACTTTCCCCTCTACATTTCTTATATAACGCTTATTTAGTACATAAAATATTCTTGGTAAGTACAAGCCCCGGAGTTGTAAGTTGAATCAACCTGGGTCCTCCCTCTTAGCGCATTGTGGCAGCCAGTGTTATAGTTAGTAATATATAAATCAATAGATCACTAGCATAGTACGCGGGAAGGGCGCCCATTCGTCAATTTGTTCATAGAGAACTCACAGCAGTTTTTCACAGCCAGGACAGAGACTGAAAACAAAATGTAAGGGCCACTGAGCATAAAAGTAAAGGGCCTTACATGCTTATGAAACAATATTTATTGAGGCAAACAAATGTGAAAACTCATGACATTTACGATGAAGTACGAGGTATTTACACGGTTAGAGGAAGGCAAGTGATGTGGATGTGGTTAAATGTGAGAAGAAGAAAGCAGAAAGAAAAATTTAATGAACTAATAAGGACAATATATTTCCATTGGAAATTTTTAGGCAAGACACATCAGGTATATTATTCTAGACACATAATCCTAGCCAAATAGGACAAGAAGAAAGAGGGAAGATCAAATATAATATTTGCTCAATACTTCAAGCAAGATTTGGTAAGATCTCTACAAAGGAACTATTACTGGAACTGTCCCAGAAGGTGAGGCAGTTGGATAAGAAACTCAGAGGTTTGCGGCTGTGTGGGCGGGATGGTGAGTTGAGGAAAATGAACAGAGACGGTGCCCAGCGCTCACACTTAAGTGACCCAAGAGACAGTAAAACCAATAAACTATAAGTCTTTTAATTTCTATGGGCTGTTCCTATTGGAAACACGTGGTAATTGCTAGCGACACACAGTCACAGGCTGATGAATGCTGGGGAGACCAGACCTCTTCACCGAACAGCAATCTCAAAAGTACCCTGTGATTCTATTGCTTTTCCCTGTTCTTCTGTCTCACGCAACAACTTCTCAAGAGACTCTTTCTGAATTAACGACCTGTGCCATCCCAATGATCCAAAGGACTTTATCTTAAAGACTGTAACTCTGTGCTTGCTGGAGAGACGTCTTTTGCACAGACATTCATCAAAGCCCAAATAGACAACTGGACCTCACTCGGCTTTTATATTAGGGGAATGCTGCAAATTTTGTTGATGACTTTTTGATTGATTATGGAAATTGAGGAATATCTAATTGGTCAGATTCAGACTGACTCTTTGAGGTAATTTTGTTTCTTGGGTGCTGTTCCCCTATTTCTACCTGATAGTGCATAGCACAATTCATCGTTTTTCTCAGTACCAAATATTTTTCATTTTTATTTTTATTAACGCATGATTGTAGTAAATAATGATTATATTCACTGTGGGAAGTTGGTGCATTTATATAATAGATCTTAATTCTGTTTATGTTTCTTTCCCTCTTTTTCCTCTCCCATCCTCCATCTCTTCAACCTTGTAATTCAATACAGATCTGTGTATTTTACAAGTAAGAAACAACTTTAAGAGAGATAAAGTGATTTTTTACCAAGATCACATGAAGGAGAACTTTAAACAAATAAAGAGAGAATAATTAAACAAATATTAGTTCCTCAAGGTTTTGCCTTCTCAGATCTTGGGGAATAACAATGGATGGGAAAGGTATTTGATTGTGGGATATTAAGGTGTAGCCCCCATGGAGTAAGTATCCATAGGGAGGCTTCAGAGAGGCTCAAAAGTTGAGTCTAAGTGACCAGTTTCCTTATATGCGAGTTAGCATGGGAATACGATATGGAGGAGATCCCTAAGGGATAAATGAAAGAATCCATATGCAAGAGGAATAGTTCAGAAAAAGAACAGGATAGCAAAATGTTTAATACCCCATCGACACCCCTATGGTTGGAGTGATCTCACTGGCATAGTGAGGTCCTGACTTTTTGTGGTCTCATACTGGCAGACAGGTGAGACCTAACTATTGTCCTAAAGGTTGCTGCTTCGTACTAGTTTATCAAGTTCTTCTCTAAATATCTCCTTACTTCCAGATAATGTGGTAGGTGATCAGAAAAGAAGAAGCATACAACTCAGGTGTATATTGATGTATTTTTTTCCTCTTTGTTTTTAAACACTTCCCATAATAGAAGTATAATTGAATTCTTGTTTTCTGCATTCAGTTATCTACATTGAAAATAATTCTGTTTGTCAGGCATCGTGTTGTATGCCTTTTATCCCAATTACTCAGGAGGCTAAGAAGGAAGGAGGGTGATTTCTAAGCCAGTCTGTGCAACAATAGAAAGACATCATCTCAAATGATAAGAATAATTTTCCAAAAACAGTTATCTCGAAATACTTGAATGCAAATTTTAGGGTCATAAAAATATCCTGCAACTGCCACTCCTTCGACGAATTACGTAGATGTGTTTGCAATCTCTATGTATTATTATTTTTTAAGTTCTTTTTAACTGTAAGTCAAAAGATAATCAAATGATAGTGATAAAGTTGCTGGTTTCTTCAGCCTCCATGGTTGTGGTGAGTAAGAACAATTTGAAACTTCAAAGTATCAAATAAATGAGTTTCCAGGCTGCTAACCCCCAGAAGCTAATTGAAATCGTGTGTTTTTTTTCCACTTAAAGATTATCTCTGATAGCGTGTCTGAAAATGAAAAGCGGGAAGCACACTCTACACATCCTGGTGTTCCGCAGCTCCAGCTATGGGCTGCCGCGTTGTCTCTAACGATTGGAGGTTTAGTGAGTAGCAAATCTTATAAATAAGAAAAAGGCCTAAGTCGCTTCGGGCTTGGCTGTCTCAAATTAAGCAGAGTATGTAGGGTACTCTCCATTTTAGTTTGGTTCAAATGAGATTTCAGGGATCCCTCTGACTCAGAAGCAGTATGAACACTTAACACTGCACCACCGACATGGGCCGTTTTCATAGGAAAGGGCAAAATATCATTCCCTTCCTCGGCCCCAACACATATCATATTCTGTCAGAATGCTTCCCTCAAAATGTACCAAAATTAACCCTGAAAAATGTATCAATGGACCGTGCTGTCTGTTTTTTAAATCAAAGTTACTTTTTGGCCGTTTCACTAACTTGAAGAACAATAAAACTTAGTTTTATTTTTTTTCTTTCCTTTTTTATTTATTTATTTTTACTTAAAACTTAGTTTTAAAAGAGTGATGATACATCATGCAATCCAATACTCACACAAAGAAATTCAGGACCGATAGGACATACAGCAGTACCCCGCAGCTTTTACCCATTTTTCTACAAGGAGTCTTAGATCCATATATCGTACTACTAATTTTAAGTCTTCAGATTTAATCTCTTAGCAATTCTCCAGAATGGCTGCACACATGAGCAAGACCCACATGTCTTCTACTTCGTCTGAACTTGACATTAGGGGTACATGTTCACCATAGAGCTCCTCCCTCATCACCATTTTCTTGTCTATAAAAGGAAATTAACTCAAATATATAAGGTCACTCGTTCCTGTGGTTGGAGGACGGCCCTCCAAAATTCAGGTTGAAAGTTAACCCCCAATTCCAGGCATGGAAGTATATACCTATAATCCCAAAATTATGGGAAGCTGTGGTAGGAGGATTGCAAGTTCGAGCCCAACCTAGGAAACTTAGGAAGCCTTTGTCTTTGTTACTTTTCTCGTTGCTGAGAGAAAATGCCCAAAACCCAAATTTACAGGAGGAAAAGTTTATTTGGCTTACAGTTTGTAAAGGTTTCAGTCCACAGTCGGCTGGCTCCAAGGCAGGGTGACATGACAGGGGGCAGTGCAGAGGAGAAATAGTCCGGGCCAAGCAGGGCAAGCAGACGGTGGCGAGTAGCAAGCAGCAAGAGGCAAGCAAGTGACAAGTGGCCAATCCTTTCTAGCCCTTTATACTGTCTCCAGGATACCTAACATTAGGGCAGGTAGCACTCGCACCCTTAATCCCAGCATCCCAGACATCCAAAAAGCCCCACCTATGACTGCATGAGGCTTTGGGGGAACATCTAGACATTAGCCGTACCATACCTTATCTCAAAGTAAAAACAAAAAAAGCCTGGAGATGTAGCTCAGTGTGAAGGTCTTGAGTTCAATCCCCAGTACAGAGAGAGAGAGAACTTCTAATCCTTCAAGAAATAGTATCAAGAGGTGAGTCATTTAGGAGATGATCAGGTCATAAAGGCTCCACACTCATAAATGTGGTTGATGTCCTTATAAAAGAGACTTGAGGGAGCTCTGGGGTTCCTTTTGTTCTTTCTACTTTGGCACCATGTGAGGACACCACCAAAAATGGAAAATGCCAGTGACGGACTGGCCCAGCAAATCTGCTGGTGCCTTGCTTTGAGCCTCCCAGTCTGCAGGATTATCCTAAAGAGATGTGTATTGTTTACAAGTCATCTAGTGTGTGATATTTGTTACAGAGGCCCAAATAGACAGAGATAGCTGAAGTCTCATCTTCTGATATCTTCCTCTACTTTCTCTTGGGTGCCCCCTCTAACCCCACATTCACCACTGAGCTCCGTTTCCAGCACTTTGGATGGAAATTTTACATCCTCTGAGTGGCTTGCCTTTCCATCAACTGAAAACAGCCTATTTTTAAGGCTTTTGGGGTTTTTTTGCATGTTACCTTTTCAGTGAAGAAACTCGTGTTTCCTAAGTAGGCTTAATTTTTCAGCGAGTTTAATAGCACATGACGCACACCCACTCTCTTGCTGTGATTATACTGTGTTGCAATTGTTGGCTTAACTTTGAGTTTTCCTCAGTAAACTTTACTCAAAGGGACAAAGTTCATTCCCATCACTTCCCCAGTTTAAATTCCTAGACTGCAGTTTGATCATAGAAGTGGATCTCAAACTGTGGTGTGCTCAGAAACTCTTAGCGAGCCCCGTGTTTAATAGTAAAGACAATATCACATCTTCTTAAATTCTAAATGACTGGAATTCTTTCACAGGACTCTTTTGATTAGCTCACATCCATCCAGAATAATTTCTCTTTTGATTAATTCAAAGTCAAAGACTTTGGGACCTTCATGACACCTGAAAACTTTCTCCATTTAAGGTAGACCATAGGATTGCCTGCCCTGAAGGGGTGGAGGTGTATGAAAGGGGATAGGGTCCTGTTCAATGGGCATATAATTCACACTAGCTTCCAAATTTGCAAAGTGAGAAGGCAATAGTATTTACCCCTAAGTAAACTATCACAGGGGTTCAATGAAACTAAATCGGCACAGTGCAGGTATATCGTTAGTGCTTAATAAACATTAGCTAACACAATAAGCATTTACCTTATTTATCATTATGTCAATTATCATTACTTAATTCTTCCTCAGATCTACTCGTTATCCCTATAATAAGGTAATCGAGGCTCATTGTGATTATTATATTTTACAGCTGGAGACCAAAGACCAACCATACCTGACTCTAGTGTTTCAAAATACATTTTGAGGGGAAAAAAATAGCATCCCTGCCCCTGCAGGAAAACAACAGGTAGCCTTCTAAGGAGATGTGTGGGAGTTTTCTGAGGCTATCCACAGTCACAGTGCATCTCAGGGAGGACTGAGTGGAGCAATTTTTCACCTGAATAATGGTAGCAATCAAATAGATGGGAGTTGATAGTGTTTGATGCAGCCACCTGCCAGATGGGTCCTCCCCCCGAGGGCCCAGGTGAACGCTAGGAGGTTGTCATTCCAGAGTCTTGTGCTATTTCTCCTCGCCGAACAACTGCAGGATGTTTTTGCTGACAGTAAGAGCATATCCTGGAACTTCACACAGCTCTGCTGGAAGCAAAAGCAGCAGGCTGGTGAGGAGGTGGATCTGGCTCATTTCTGAGCAAAAGGAAGCACTGTTATGAAGTTGGATACATATGGACTCCAGGGTCAAATAGACCTGAATCCTCTTTTTGGTTTTTGGTCTGTTTTATTACCATCAAGCTGTGTTATTGAGCAAGTGTATAACCTACCTAAACTGAGGCTTCTTCCTTTGTTTATAGAAATAACATTTCTAAATTGTAGTCTTCTTGAAGAAGTATCTTCCACAAAACACCATCCATCTTTGGTAGTAATTTTGTTGTTATTCCTATTGAAGATCTTTTGTTGCTCTTTTAGTAAAATAACAGATAGAACCCGACATGTGTTTTGGGGTCAGTGGTGATGCTCAATTATGAAGCCTTAATGGTTGAAGCTCAGGTGCAACAAAAACTTAGCCTTCTTAGAAGTCAGAATCTCCACTTGATGCTGTGTGACTTCGAGGCCACCACAATGTATTCATACCTGTTGTGTCATTGCAAAGTGATTATGTCAGAGGCTTGAGTTCTCTCGGTGAGAGCGTGTTCTAGGAATTTTGAGACATAAATAGGGAAATGCAAGAATGTTAAGTTATTCCTGCCTCCATAATCGGAACTCTTCGCCATGTGACTCTATTGGGAGTAAAATTTTGAGGTTCTTTACCATGACCGATGCGCCTCCTCTGTTGTCCATCCATAGAACTTGTATTCATACTTAAACATCAGCATCCTCTAGGTAGGTTGTAGCTCAAGACAAGCAACTGCCACCTCTTCTGTAGTACTACACATGACATCGAACTATAATTAATTGTTTAGAGTCTCCCTTCCAATCTAGAATGCTATGATCTTGTAAAGCAAATGATGTGTCTTCTTCACATTTCAAATAGCTAGCCCAGAAACTTATTTAATAGTAGTTGCTTAGTTAATCTATATTACAAAATGAAAGATGCAATAAATGAATGAATGAACAAAAATTAATAAATGTTTCCTGACAATATTATGTAAAGCTATCTTTGACATGCACGCATATCTGTTGTGATGTACTGTTGCAAATAGTAATCCTTTTAAAATACCTTGAATAAGGACTCTAAGGATGAGAATTTCTGCCCTCAAATATCTTCCTCTTTTTTTTTTTTTTTTTTTTTTTGAACAGGGTCTTGCTAGGTATTTCCTTGAACTCACTGTGTAGCACAGCCTGACCTCAGACTTGCTGCGATCATCCTGCCTCAGCCTCCTGAGTGCTGAGATTACAGGCATGCACCACCATGCCCGGCACTCAAGTATCTTTCTAAAACTCCAATAGGATAGATACGTTTCCTCCAAACCTTCCGAGAGCATTTTTTCACAGCTGTTTCCATTTGACCCAAATAAACCCAAAATTCCAACAAATAATATGAGAAAAGAAGCAAAGAATTTCTTAACTTTTACTTTATGTATATATTAATTATTCATTACTTTATTTGAAGAATTCTGATACTTGTTCCATGCTGTTGATTATTTAAAATGCGTAAGTTTGCTACTCTATTTCTATCCATTCCCAGGACCTCCTCACAGATAATCATTTTAAAATACCTATAGTATCACTGTCTAAGACTTAGTGCACACTCACTAGATAATGAAAAGTTAGATACCATGAATTAAAAGATACAGAAATTTGTGGAAAATTTCCTGGAGTAGGGACTCTGAATAAATGTCCTTGATTCACTGATTAGAATCCAAAGTAATTGATGATATTTCAAAAAAGCAATCAGTGGAGATTGGTAGGAAACTGTCGTAGAAAAAAACAAAGACTTGAAAAAGAAAACATGAACATGTAAATTTAAAAGCATCAGAAAAATAAACACAGAGGAGAATTATCTTTTTTTTTAATTTCTAATTGACATTGTACTTATGGAGAACAGTGTGATAATACAATACATGTATACAGTGTATAATGGTCAAATCAGGATAACTAGCATTTCCATGTTATTATTTTGTTGTATCTAGACCCTCCAATTCCCTAATCTATTTATTTATATTGTACTTAATAAGTCACTTTATAATGCATAGTCACCCTACTGTGCTGTATAATGCTAAAAATTATTCCTCTTGTCAAACTGTATTTTTGTAGACATTATCCAATCTCCCTCCATCTTCCCTTTCTAGACTCTCTCATAATCACCGTTCTGTCCTCGTCTTTGAAGTATCACTTCCTGACTCTTACAACATATACAGGATCACTCAGATCTTTCCACACTTAGCAGCACCCACAAATAAATGTCTAAAGAGCTTCACTCTATCTGCCTGATGTCTCAAAAATTCATGTCTCGGTATAGGCAAATACTCCTGAACTAGTATTTGATATAACCGTGATACGTTTTTCATCCTCCAAGGGCATGTTCTTCCGTTTAACTGTCACCTCTGCTTTGGCTCACATTGTCTATTCCTGTGACCCTCGTGCCGTACTCAGGTACATCCCCTCCGCTTAAACTCAAACTCCCAGAGGAAGGCTCTCAGAGTATGGTGCTGCCCAATCCGTGCCAGGCCAAGTATGTTGACTATGTGTCTTTATTCTGCTTTAATAACCTACGTGCCTTTTTTGTTACATTTACTTGATTAAATCTGTTTATTCTAGTCAACAGTGAGTGATAACTAAATAAATCAAAGAAAGTTTGGATAGATTGTCTCATTTTATCCTTCATAGAAAAACTATAAAATAAATGTTATCCTTCGAATCTTAAAGATGATAAGTAGTTAGATCTCCAGGGCATCAGCCTCAGCTCCAGGATTCAAAACACGTCTATCACATTTATAGTCTGTCCTCTATTTATTCAGCAGCATTATAATAGTTTAATTAAAATATAACCTCATAATAAAGGGAATGATCATTTTGGGGGAAGGAATGTGATGCTATAAAACTATATGTATCTGACAAAAATCAGGATTACTTTTGCATTCTTAATGAGAAAAAAAGAGAAAATAAAAATTTCTGAATGATCAGAGAAGTTAAAATACATTCTGTGCAAGAAAACTGTGTTCATCATACATGGCAGGAGACGTATCGAGGGGGCAGCCATAATCCATCCAGTCTATTGTGAAGTCTTTTGTGCGTCTCCTAATGGAACTCTCGGGTGAAAGCAGAGAGCAACGGCCTTGGGTCCAGGCCAAATGAATCCATCCATCAGGCCTGATCAGCATAGCAAAGCTGGTGTTCACAATGTGACCTTGGAGGTGTTATTCAAGCTCCCTAGGCTAAGTTTTCAAATTTGCAATTTGACCATCATGATATAAGTGTGATAAAGCTGTTGTAAGTTGTAAAGAGCGAACGAATCTAAATCCCAGAGTGCCATACCTGTCACGTATTAAATATTCAGTAGAGATAATGATGAGAGTGATCGTAATGACACCTGTCAGGTCTTTTCACTTTCCTGAGCTACCGGGTAGCTTAGGAGAACACATTTTGCATTATTCAAAGATGGCAGGGAGGATCCTAAGCGATGCTGGACTCGTCATATGGCATCATATGTACACGTAGGATACTGTAGTTCTTGCTGTACAGCACTCAAGTATTAGAATGACTTTCTACTTCTGTTATAACAGCAAGAGAACCCTGGAGACCAGAAGTGCTTGACTTCTGTCATGGCCTTCTCACCTCATTTCTGTGTGAGGGAGATGTAAGCACACGAACAAAGTCTGAAGGAAAAGATGACACTGTATTTTAATCATTGGATAGGCTTGGTCTCCAGACTTCAGCACAGAGCTCCCAAGAGTCAGCAGCGGCTCTAATTATAACCCTGCAGAGAAAGGATCTCTCTTTCTTTCCGGCCCAAATCATTCCAGCCGATGGCCACTGGAAACCCTGTCTATTTGAAACTAAGAGTACAAAAGGAACACAGCTGACTCTTCTTGACAAATTATCTATTTGACACACCTTCTTATCAGTCTTCCTAACACAATCCCCAGTGTTGGGTTCTCTGGAAGGCAAATGCTGCTAAGAAGTTAACAGAGATTAAAAAAAAAAAAAAAGAGTTTGTTCAAGTGCCATCATGTGCAAAGACACAGAGAGAAGCATCAATTGGCAAGGGGAAGAGTCAGGTCACGACACAGACCTGACAAAAGTCTCTGACAATCCAGTGGGGACATCTGGATCAAAGATCATCTGTGAGAACTCACATCGAGTGAAACGGTCAGAGTGCTGTACCGCTGATTTCCTCTGTAATTGCATGGGAGCCCCATGGGGCAGTGTGGTCCCCTCTACCTAACTGCTGAGGCAGACCTTGGAAATGCTGGAAGAAGAGGCTGTCAGCTACCACACGTCTGGTAGCTGAGTAGTAAGTCTTTTCTCGCAGGGGACTCAGAGGAGCACATCTCAGTATCTGCCGTAAAAAATAACGACCCAAAGTACTATGAACACAATATAGCCAGAGACCTTGGCTGTTAATCCACACATTGATGTTTATTCTTTCTAGGGGACAGTCAGCCAAACTGAGGCATAGAAATTTGATGTCTTCTCTTTGGCTTTTAAAATGAGGACCAAATGATGATGATCATTTAACTCCAAAGCGGCTTCATTTGCTCAACATTTTGCACTCTTGCCAGAGGACCTTTTGATATACTTTCAAAAGGCTGAGAGGGCAAAGTAAAATTTTAAGAAATTAAATTGTTCCATGCCATGAAGCTGTAAATCAATTAGAGAAAGAAACGAAAAGATCATAACATTAACTCTACTCTGAAAGAAGTTTTGGGATGGTTTTTAGAGTGGATATTTTCTCTAGGGGGTATGTAATTTTGAGAGAATGAATGAAAAGCTGTAGTATATTAGATAACTCAGAGTAATGAATTCAAATGTTCAGTGAACACAAACTATTCCAATTAAGTTGTACATTTAATCATCTGCGTACTTTCTTGAAATAAAATATTTAAGCCTCTTTCCTCAAAAAAGGTAATTTTTCTCAGAAAACCACTGAAGCCTAAACACTGAAATATGAAGAGTCACTCAGTCATGAATTCTACCAGACAGAGAGACAAATAATCCCACCTAGTTTCATTTAATCAGCTAAGCCCATTTGAGAAATGTTGGGGTGAAGTACTAAGTCAAGTTGGAGATTACACATGTCAGCAGAGTTAATGGCCTTTCTCTTTTGAGAAATTACCATAGGACAGAGTTATATTTAAACTTGCAGCTGTGTTAAGTAAGAAAGATTTTAATTTAGCATAAACTATATTACCCAAGTGTACATTGAAATAAGCAATTTGTCAATCAACATTTTATTGAGCACCTATTCTGTGTCAGGAAGAATATTGGGCTTGGGGGCTGAAAGGGTGTTGTCAGTAAATTAACAGAATTAAGTACTAGTATATTATGCCCATAACTCACTGACTAGTTAGCCAAATTTGATTCACCCTCACTGCCTAAAACCTTTCCAATGAAATGGAAATTAAGAGAAGAGAGACACTTCCAAGTTTACAATGACAGGTGTGCACATTGTTCAAAGACCTTTGAAGTTATTACCACTAACTACAGAATGGTGAGACTCAGTTGAGGAGAAACCAGAGGCTTATTCCTTTACCAATCCAAGCTCCATCAAGGAGAAAGACAAGCAGTGAAACTAGTCCCTCTTCTACCCCGTCAGCATGTATATGCTGTCCTTCTCCTGTTTCATTATGAAAACTACTAACCTAAAAAACACACTAGGAGTGAAAGGAAAGTGAAGATCCGGCTACCTGCTGCAAGATGAGCTCAGATCGATTTACGCACATAAAAGCAGAAGCAGGCAATGGAGAAGGTGTAGGATGGGCAGGTGATGCTTGTCCTCATATATCCTTTCAAGTAGGAAAAAAAATAATGGATAATTCCCAATTCTAAAGAAAAAATTTTCTTCATTCATTTTATAATTACGCATATGAGATGTACATACTGAAGACACAGATATTTATAAGAAGATGGGTGAAAAAAGAAAGAAATACACCTTTAACTCAAACAGGGAGCAAACAACTGTTCAAATGAAAAACAACACACGCACGCACACACACACACACACACACGTACACACACACAGACATGCACATGTTTAACTCAAGAAATGGAAACAGATCTGACACCTAACATTAAGCTTGAAAAATATTTTCCAAATTACCACAATGCTGAATTTTATTTGCAATTGGGTTATTATCAAATAAGATCTTTTACCCACCCTACAGGCAAATTTACATATTTTAAAGACCTCACTGGCACCTTTTTGAAGCAGTTGTTCTCACAGAAATGGGCTATTAGGTCTCAAATAATGAGTAGACATTCATTAAGGGATAGATGTGAAAATACACATGGAAAAGGCAAAATAATATCTGAAAATGTGATGGAACCCTGAACAAAAGTGACATTTTCTAAACCAAACATGTAAATGACCACGACAAAACCTGAAGTAGAGTTGTGCCATAGCAGGTGGTCAGAAATTGGAGTGGCCAGATGAGAGAGCAGAAGCCACTTCAGGGCTTTAGAATTGGAGTCGAAAAGTTCGACCTTTCAGACCACTGAGGAGCCTTGGTGCGCTGAGCCTCTTACAGTCCCAAATGGAGAGATTGCTTTTGAGTCCTGCAGTGTGACCTATATGCAAACCTAGAAGTTGAAGACACTGGTCAAGAGAGGTGACAGGATGTACTCAAGGCCATACAGTAAGTTATTGATTTTATTGCTAAGGAAAATCCTCATCACGTATCCTTTATATATATATATACATATATATATATATGTATATATATATATATAAAATATATATATATAATCATCCTTAAAAAGATCTATTTCTGCCTACAGAGACATCTGAAATAGTGTAAAAGTCTGTGTGATGTTTTTCATGCAAATGCATTTTTCTTTCTTTAATAAAATCTGTTCCCATCTGTCCTTTTAAAGAATGTTCTGTTAAAAAAAAGTTTGGAACAAGCACCTGGTCATTTATATCAATTATTGAGTACTTTGGATGTTTTCCACGAGTAACACTAGGAATGGCTCATTTTCTTACAGTGTGTATATTAATACTGAGTCCCTCTCACAGGCCTACTGTGAAAAGACAAGGATTAAAGGAGGAAATCTGGCTAGAGGCAGAACCCCAAGAAGCTGTGTCCAAGTGGCATGGGCTCGACACTGTCAGACGTGAATTTGAATTCTGGTCTTGATACTGATTAATTATGAAATGTTGGCAATAATATGTGTGAGGCTTTCATAATTAAACGCTCTTACTAAAGCAGACTTTCAGCGCTTTCATTAATGTTTATAAATCTGTATATTTAAGAACTACACACTGAAAGAAGTGTGAGTTAGAATTAGACCTTTCACAAAGAGGAAAAATAAGTATAACATGCCAAAATCTACCCAAAATACCTGACCTAGTACCCAGGGGTTAGTGATGGTTTATCCCCAAGCTGTTATCACACTGTTTTCTCCCCAGGTCCCTTGCTAAATTAAGCATGTCTGGGGCCAGGGCAGTCACCTTTCTGTGTGCCCTCAACACCTAGCACCTATCGTGTGCTTTGGGATTGCTCGGCGACTGCTTATCCCTGTAACGCCTCTATTAGCCTCAATTCTCTCATCAATAAAGCTGTAATAGAAAACATTTTTCCAAGGCCAGAACTGACACTATCACATGATATTGCTTAGACATGTGCAACACTCACGGCAAATACAGAATAAATGTGAAACTTTATGTTCGGTCATACATTGCTTAATGACAGTGAAGCTTTCTGAAACTTAGCTTTTGTCATTTTGTGAGGATTGTAGAGTGTATCCACACAAACCTAGATGCTGTAGCCTACCCACACCTGGTCTTCATGGTGTATATAGTTACACAGTATATACATACCATATATGGGATGTACGTATACAGAGATATATGGACATGTGTATATGGTATAAGACAACCAAGAATGGAGTAAACATGGAATACAAAAGGCCGCTGTTGGTGTAACACAATAAATGAAACATTTCTGCAGCATTGTTTTTATTTAAAAACAGAGGAGTGTGGTTTTAAATCATGGAAAAAGTATATATAGTAAATGAGTGCACCAATAACAATTTTTTATCAAATATTCTATACTCTACCTAACTGCATGTGCTATACTTTCATACATCTGAAAGCACAGTACACTTGTTCACACCAGCATCACTGCCAACCTGTGAATAACGCATCGTGCTACAACATTACAACAGCTATGACGTCACTAGGCAGTAAGAAGTTGTTGGTTCCTTTATAATCTTATGGGACCACTGTCATATTTGCAACCTATCACTGTGTTAGTTTTCACTTGCTGTGACCAAATAATTGAGAAAAACAAATTAAAGAAAGGTTTACTTTGGCTCATGGTTTGAGAGATGTCAGTCCCTGGTAAGTTGGCTCCAAGGCAGAAACATCAAGGTAGAACAGCACAGCAGAGGAAAGTTCCTCCCCTGATGGCAAATAAGAAGCCAGAAGCTAAGAGGCCAGAGAGGACAAAATGTGTTCTTCAGAATTCTGAAGCAGGCATGCTCAGTGTGCCCGCTTCATCCAATTAGGTAGTATCTCCTAGTAAGCACATTGCAGCTAATCAACTCGTCGAGGAAGTAATCCTCTTGATAATGCGCTTGACCCCCACAACCTACAGTCTTTCCCTCTCTGGTTATCCCAATCCAGTAAAATTGACAAAATTAACCATCAGAATCAAAATGGTCAGAATCAAAATGTCATAATGTCACCACTGTGTAGGACAGTGTAGTAGCAGAGTTAATAATGCGCTCTTAGTAGCTAAATTGTAAAATAGTAGCTATATGACTTTAGATAAGTTATCCCAATGTGTTGTGTTTCCATTTTTCATCTGAAAATAGGGATGGTAATGATTTCTATATGACAGGAGTTGGCGGCATATTAAATTAGTTAACAGAAGCAAGGTGCTTAGGCCAATATGTATAGAAAATGTTTAGTATTGGGAATTTTACTATGATCAGTCCTCCCCTCAGAGATGAATAAATGAGATATCAAAATGCGTACAATCCGTTCTTGTGCCTATTGTTTCAGGCCTTACAGTGCAAGGGAAGAGGGCATTTCTTGGGCATGGGCTGCTGAAATCACCAGCTGTTACTCTGTTAGAAAGACCTCAGGTGCCACTTGCTCTGAGCTCTTGCTAACCCCAAAAGTTGTTTGCCGTCTGCTGCTTTGGGCTTTTGCGACTGTTCCTATCTCGGCCCTCCCTGCCTTTCTGCTCTTCTTTGTCAGCTGTCGCCTTGGTTTCCAGGCGGAAACCGATGTCAGTCACTTCAGCAAACTTGAGTGCTGCTGTGGGCTGTTCTCTGAACCCCTTCCAGGAAGCTCGCGGTGCTCATCTGCGCATAGAGAAGTCTGTGCGAAGAATTCTCGGCACTTTCAGGTTCCCAAGCATTTCCCACGTGTCTTCGCGCATCTCTATTCCAAATCCTTAGAGCAGAAAGTCGACATTGTCTGAGTTGGAAGCAAAATGCTACTTTTGTCGTGCCATGTATCTGTAAGGGAATCATATTTTAAATCTTGCTGCAGGGTGTTTTGTCTCACTGATACTAAAATAGCCCTAATCCAGTGTTTTATTTCAACAGGATTCCTTGGTCATCTTACTCTGTTGGAATTACATTTTAGTATTTTTTCATCCCTGCAAAGACACACCTACTTTTATCTCCAGCTTTCACTACTTTACAACTATGGGAAGGCTATTTTAGCACTAATTGATTCATAAGTTTAACAAATATGTCTTCAATGCCAAAAATGGGTCAACATTCTTTGTTTTTATGCTCTGCTGCTTTCCCAGTGCTTACAGATATTCCCCATGCTCGCAAAGGGTCTGACTTTCAGTGGGAACACATAGACACTCGTCAGTATGCCCACAAAAATGCATACATATAAATAGAGATGTGTTAATAACAAAAAGAAAGCCAGCTACAAGGGCAGGGAATTAACCTGCCTGCACATGACAATTATGGAGAAGACATCAAGAAGAAGTCACATCCCAGCAGAAATCTAAAGCTCAGTAGGAATTTAAAATAAAAGAGAAAGTTTCTCAGGCCCAGGAGGGAGATGTGCCCATGTACCAAAGCACAAGTGTCGAAAGAATAGTCTATCTCAGGATCCGAAAGATCTGTGAAACAGGACCGAAAATGCGTGGATGAAAAGAAAAAAAATGCATGAATGAAATTGAGCTTCTTGGAGGAGAAGTTGAAAGAAGGAGCCTCAGTTGTCTATTCAAATGTACACTAATAGAATTAATGTACTTTCCATTGGATTACTAGTTCCTGCTGGGAATTCTTTAAGCAACACAACTTTGGTGGAATAAGAAAATTGTTTCTTAAGATCACCAAAATCCTCCAACATTGCTTGCTTCTGTCCCTCCACTATTGCCCCTAAATTAAACTGCTATTGGGTCTGCATTCCTCAAGCATATGTTATGCTATTTCTTCGATTAATGAATGCTATTTATATTGCTTTGGCCATACAAAATTGTTTCCACTATTCCCTGAAAGCAAATCTTACTGTTCTTGTAAGTGGCCTTATGGGTACTTTGTTTAAAACTTTTCTTACTTACCCCATAATATTCTACAGATCTAATCTCACAACCCCTTGATATATTATTGTCATTTTAGACCCCATGTACTATGGTCCAGTTTAAGCCCTATCTCTCCAGAAGTAATAGCAAAGAGTCATGCATTGTCTTTCTGAATAGCTCTACATCTAATTTTTATATTCATATTATCTTGTCTCCATTAAATATAAGTTATTCAAATATAAGAGTCACGTGTTTCATTTTGTATTATGAGCCCTGCCTCATGTTTTTGCCTTTGTTTTTTATAAAGGTTGGGAAACTTAAAAGATCACAGGCCTCAAGATAGGAAAATTGGGAAGTTATTCAATAATTTGACTAAGAGATTATAAGCCAAGTAAATGAGGCTCTTGAAAACATGTGTAAAGTTCTTACAATAAATATCACAGTCTTTGAGGATTATGATCTTTCCAAGTGATCGGAGGTTTTAGGTCTTAATCAGGTTTGGTCAACCCTCAGTGCTTCCTTGGAGCACTTCACATTGGATGAATAGGTCTTTAGAGGCCTCACAGAAAGGAGCAAGCAGTGCAAGTAGAAAATGCTCATTCCAATCTTAAGCCAACCACATGGGCTATTTGGATTTTGCACTTCTGACATTCAAAACATTAATTAATTTGTACTTGGATTTAGTGATCAAAAGAGAAAATAAGGCATTATTCCATTCCTTTAACTATGCCTCGGTCATACAGCAGGATATTCCCAAGAGGTGATACGATCTTTGGATTATGGTTTTTCTGAAGCTTAAAATTACATAACTTCCAAGACCCACAACATCTTACTGAAGTCTCTCTCAAGTCCAATCTTTTGTTATCTTCCTTCAGAGTCAAAAAGTAATATTTTGTCAGTAGACTTGAACATACGTATTTGCGACTTCCGTAACTATCATCAAACATGTGAAGGAATAGGAAGTGTCTTAGACTGTCACAAAAGAATTCCATAGGCTAGATGGCTTAAACCACAGAAATTAATTTTCTCACAGTTCTTGAATTTAGATATCCTAGATGAAGTTGTTGAGATTGCTGGTTTCTTTGGAGTACTGTCTTCCCAACTTATAGATAGGTGACTACCTATAGAGAGAAAGAAAATGAAGAAAAAGAAGAAGAGGAAGAGGAAGAGGGAGAGGAGGACAAGAGCAATGAGAACAAGAATGGGAAAAAACAGAAAAAGAAGTGGAAGGAGAGGAAGAAAAAGGAGAAGAACAACAGTGAGAAAGAAAAACAAGAAGAACTAGAAGAACAAGAATAAGAAGAAGAATAAGACAAAAAAAAATCAAGAAGGAAAACAGCAAGAAGGCACCAATGCCATCATGAGGGGCCTCTGCTGAGCCTAAATATCCCTAAACACCCTCCAAGTCACCAAATATCATTACAGTTGGATTTAAGGCTCCAACATATGAATTCAGAAAGAAGTACAGACTTATAAAAGGTAAGGAACTGATCAAGTCCTATTTTCAGGAAGTTGAAGAACAGCTAATAAACACTTACTTTATCATCAAAAACTCCCCCAAAGTATTTTCCAGTTATGTTTTCATTCTATTGAGAAATTCCTCCTGAACATCTGTCGACCCAGAGGGGCCTGGATGGATCTCCAGCGGGTGACATTTGGTCATCTCCAGACATAAACTAATACTGAATTCATTCTTCTTGAACTTCAACAGATCCTTGACCTCTGAGGATTTTTTGAAATCATATTTACTATTACAAAGAATAGAAATAATTTTGCTGAAACAGAATTGAGTATATATTTGCTGCTAAAGTTTACATTTGTATTGCCTAGTACATACTTACATCTGAGTCAATTTAGTAACTTATTTAGTAAAAATGTACCAAATATCTGGCATACAGAATAGCACCAGTAAGAAATACTCAGACAGGTGAGCATTTCCGGCCTATCTCTTTTTTCCCACGTGATGCTTATCCTCAGCAGGAGCTCAGTGCATGTTTGCTGATAGATGTATATCATATGCCCATACTAGAGCTGATTGAAAACTGGCTCATTCCAAAGACAGCAGGGGACAATAGCAGGGGGCGGGCTGGAGGAACTTGGAGTTCACTTTCAATGTGATACACTTTAAGATGATTTTCTCCTTCACTGAAGGTGTAGTTCTTCGAACGAATCTGCTAATCTCTTAAGGAGGGGTGGCATAGGGTATGTGCTAGAACAGCACTGAGACACTTAATACCTGTCTGCAGAATAACTGCATAAACAACTTCTCTATGCACGCGTGCACACACACACACACACACACACACACACACACACACACACACACACTCTGTCTTTCCAGGAAAGATAGCAGCACTATTAGCATTTTTCTGGTTTTCGTTTTTTTTTTTTTTATCTCTCTGAAATGAACTCAGATGTGATTTCCATGGCTGTAATGTGGTACTGAACATTAGCATCTATGAAAGAAAAAAACTAAGTGCACATTATAAAGTGTAATTCTATTAAAATATTTATTTAAAAGTCAAGCCATTAGCTACTTAAAATAATAGTCTGTAAACCCCACTGCTGATATGAATTGACAAATTAGCATGTTGCTGTTTATTTATTCGACTGATATTTAATAAGCTTCCCCTCTGCATTTGACTCCAAACTTAGGTCTGAAATTTCAGAGATGAACAAAGTACAGTCTTAATCTTTAAGATGCTCATAACATGAGGGGGAAATGTACATAAGTAAACACATAAATCATAGTACATGATTTTGTAATCACTAATATAAGAAACAGGCTGTTTTTGAACCTAAAGAAGACAGCAACAGAGGACTGGGATGGTCACTCATGGACACCTAAGACTACAACTCAAATGATAGAAGAAAACTACTCAGCAAAAGTCTTTCACAAATAGGCACACTTTCAGGGTGTGTCAGGGTGTGTGCGTGTGTGTGTGTGTGTGAGAGAGAGAGAGAGAGAGAGAGATCAAATCCAGTAACTTCACATGGCACTACATCCCAGTCCTTTTAATTTTTATTTTAAAACAAGATCTCACGAAATCACTAAAGTGCCCAGGTGGGCGCAACCTTAAGATCTTCCTGATTTAGCCTCCAGAGTATCTGAGATTACAAGTTTGCATCACCACACTCACCATCAGTTTTTAGTTTTCTATAGTCTTCTATGTTCAATGTACATTTTCCAAACATATATGCATATATTTTTAAGTGATTTGAGACTTACAGAAGAATTTTTTTAAATTGCACTTAGGTTTACAACGAACCTTTTATCCAACTTCCCTAATATGAATACCTTACATATTTAAAATACATGTAGCAAAATCAGAAAGTTAATATAGAAACAAGCATATTAACTAGTATATACAGCTCGCTAGAATTTTGCCGTGAGACATACAATCCAGACTGAATTTCTCAGTCTAGTCCCCTCCTCTTGGCTACAGCAAGTATTTTAAGCATGGCTAAATAACTTATAATAAGCCATTGATCGGGGTTGGGGATTTAGCTCAGTGATTAGAGTGCTTGCCTAGCAAGCACAAGGCCCTGAGTTCGATCCCAGGCACCAAAAATAAATAAATAAATAAAAGCCAATGATATTGAAGTCAGGAGTTTTAACTGAATTTAGGGGACATAGAATACTTTCTTGTACTAAGGTTTCTAGGTATAGGATGTTTTAATTTTGGAACTACTAGGAGAGAATTGCTCCAAATTAGAGATTCCTAATTCCCTTACCATGTGAATGCTACACGTAAAGTTCGAGATCTACCCTGAAATAGTTATACAACTGAACAAGTTGTTTTTTGACTTGGACAACTTCGAGTTTAGTTTTTTGTCACACGTATCCCAATTTATGAACATTAGAGTTGTAAACTTTCACAGATATGAACATAGCTAGCATTATGAACATTTGTAGACATGAACAATTTGAGGAAGTAGCTTACGTGTCTGTCAGACATTGTCACATTGTGCTGCTGCGTGCTCACCGTACAGGGTGATGGTGTGCAGTACTACGGTGCCCAGTCAGATCGAAGAATACCGAGAAGCAAGAGGAAAAGCAGTGGCAATGTGGAGAGGACTGCTAGGAAGTGCAAAGCAATAACCATGGAAACAAAAATGAAAATAACTGGGAGATTGGACCGAGGCAAAAAAATGGTAGATGTTGCTCATTCTTACAACGTGACTCATTCGACCATTGGCACAATTCTAAAGAATGAGGACAAGATCGTGGAACACGTAAAGTTGACAGTGAAGTTGACAGTGCCAATGAAGTCAACAATAATACCCAAAATTTGGGGTAAAGTGGTACAGAAGAAGGAGAAATTTTTCAGTGTGTGGATGCAGGATCAGCATCAGCATTGAGTCTCACTCATCTTAATGATTATTCAAGAAAAAGCTAAAAGTCTATTTGAAGACTTGAAGAAAAACGGAGTGAATAAGGTGCGTCTTTTACTGCCAGCCATAGATGGTGTAGCAGATTCAAGGCTAGAGCCACCTTCACAGCACAAAAGCAAATGGTGGGGCTCCCAGTGAAGATTCCATAGCTGCCCAAGAATTTCCAGCAACACTTAGAGAAATTATTGAGGAAGGCGCTTATTTACCCCGACAGGCTTTTAACATCAGTGAGACATAATTGTACTGGAAGAGGACATCAGAACTAAGTTCATGAGTACAGAGAAAAAGTCGATGCCAGGCTTCAAAGCAGTAAAGGACAGACTCTGTTGTTTGGTGCTTCTGGTGATATGAAACTAAAGCTTCTATTAGTTTACCATTCAGCAAAACCAAGAGCCCGCAAAAACACGGCAGGAGGTCTCTACCTGTTGTGTGAAAGAGTAACTTCAAAGCCTGCCTTACACAGCTCATTTTCCAAGACTGTTTTTTCCACGACTTTATCTCAGAAGTAGAGAAGTAGTGTTTGCAGAAAGATATCCCGTCCAACATTCTTTTGCTGTAATGCACCAGGTCACCCCCAACTCATGGATGACTTTCCTCCCAATGTCAAAGTAGTGCATCTGCCGTGGAATACTATGGCGGTCATCCAACCTAGGGAGCAAGGGGTTATTGTGACTTTCAAGAAATACGATTTACATCACACTTTTAGTCAGGAAGTGAAGACAAACGAATAGGACTTAAGAATTTACTCCTGGAATTGAACTCATTCCTAAGTCAGGAACTTACTGTATATGCAACTTTTTTCACATAAAAGCGCTTTAAGTCATGGGTATATCCATAATTATAATTTATATAATTTTCTTAGAAACGAAGTTTTAAAAGTTAATTTTAAGAAATGAATCTTTGCTAACTAACTTGTCAAAGCTTAAGTTTTCTCCTACGAGTAAAATGTAATTAATCTCATTGACAAATGAGACTGTTTCTAACAGACCCGGCACAATGTTCTAGGTTTTGTGCTGGACGCTACACGAGACCATTAAAGAATGGCAATGCTCCTTTCTCTCCCAGAATTCAAGTGGCATTCTCACCACTGTTACCAAAGAAAATTCCTTGAGAATAAGATGTACAGCAGACAGAATTATGATTTTTGGTGAATCCTCTGTCCTAGTCACCCTCTCCGTTGGTGGAAATCATGACTTGTCATGGTATGAGAGGTTGAAATTCTCCCATTTTATTCAGAATTTAAACAAGAAGTTTGATATAAAAACTGCCATGATTATTTTTCTGTTCTCATCTTTCAAAGTTACAGCCAGGCTGGGAGCCTGTTTGCCAAGTTTTCTGCCTGGAGGAAAATTGTGTGGCTGAGTTATAAATACATTGATGGATCCAGCTGGAAGTGTCTCTTGTAATTTAATATGCAAAGAAATAATCTGAGTCATAGATGGAGACAAGCAGTTCCTTTTAGATAAGAGAGCTCTAACTTCGGCTCTGCAGATGACTTCCAAGAGCCTACTTCATGGAAATACAAGAGACGGGCTCAAGGGCAAGTGGGATCAAAATGTGCCCTTGAAATGCCATTCAGTTGTCTATCCTGGTCCTTGTTTTAAACATGAACAAAAAGGCCACATTACTTCAGTAGTATCTAAATCAAGAGAAAGTCTGCTTTGTTTTCTAATGTTGGAAAGGAAATAAATTTGAACATTTAAGAACTGTAGATTTTCTATATTGCTTTGAAATAAATTATATGTAATGGCTTCTACTATGAATGAAATAACCTGATAAACAGTGGAGGTGCAGGGAGACTAAGAAATATGAATTACAGGTGGATCCCGCTCTCAATATAATATCGAAATTATAATTTAATACATAGGCAATTGCAATAGCTCTTAAGACATAATGACTTCAATTTTTAGAGTTTAAAATATGATAATGCTATAGTGATATCAACAATAGTATGAGTCATTAATAATTATTAATCATGATATTTTAGTGCTTCTTCAATAAGCGATATAATTTTATAACATATGGAGGCAGTTTTAATTAAATATTGTTTGACAGTTCACCTCAGAACTTATGACCACAACCAGCAATTTATTACTTAGCATGAGTGTGGGGGATGGTGGGGAGAGTCCCTGCTAGCTTCTTCTGCATTCACTCTTACATCGCAGTTATAAGCAAGTCCCAGGTGTTTGTACTTGTAGGTCTGGTAGGCAGGGCCGAATGTCCTGCCAGGGGACTCTCACTCTGACACGAGAGCGGCTCCCTCACGCGGCCATCAGGGAAGTGTTCGGTGTCCCGAGGGATGAAAACGGAGGTTTCAAGTCCTCTCCGGGCTCATGGTCAGGTCTGCAGTTTCTCTTCCACCACTTTCCACCGCCAAAGCAAGTCACGAGGTCGGCTCAGATCCAGGACGGGCCGCACTCTAAGAGGGCGAACGGGAGAAAGCCCGGGCTCGGAAACCTGAACCTTGACGCAAGTAGCAAAAAGCAGGGTGAAGATTTGAACGCAGACATCCTGGAGACAAATGGTTGTGACTTTTGCACACTATCACACTATGCCTCAGTTTAAGCGCTTTCACCTCCATGAGATCGAGTTATCTTTTCTCGCCGCTGTGAGAGACGGGCTGTGGGTGTGCGTCAGCAAGGATTAGAGGTTCAGACAAACGGGTGAGGTTGCCCCCGGCAAAGTGATGAAGCGGGAGTGTCAGGGTGTGGGTATGAATGCCGACACGCACGCCCGTCACCCCAGATGCCACCTTCACCCCGTTTCCATGGTCCTTGATGGACTCTTTCCTCCCCTGCGATACTTTGTGGACTGCGTTCTCCAGACAGCAGATGAACTCTAGAAAGCAGACCGCAGATTGTCGTGGGAGGCTAATGACTCAGACACGGGTCTAGAAATGGACAGTAGCTGGTCGGAGATACTATCTCAAGATAAAACTATGCGCAAGTTAGAGGCTTCTTTGTTCTCAGGTTCATCCTGCCATCTTTCTCTGCTCTGTGTTTGCACCGTGAGGATGGATCTGTGGCTCCTTCCACCAAGTTTAAATTCTAAGGCTTGCTTAACAAATGGATTTTCAGTCAGCAGAAGGCACAGGGAAGAAATGGGGATTAAAAGAAACAAAGAACCTGCGAGTTCTTTTCTGCACCTGATCGCTCTCCGCGCCATCCTCGAAGGCAGACGCGTGTGTTCTGTCCTCAGCTTCTGCATCCCCGCGCGTGTTCCCGGGCCGAAACACAGTGTGCTTTTGGCTTTCGGCTCATCTTCCACCACTGTCGCCAACTCCTAATTAAATCCCATTAGTTCTAAATACTCAGAGTGGATTTTGTTTCTCTAATTGGATCCCGGGCTGATACTGATTTGCTGATGAATTTAATAAAAAGAGTGAAGAATACAGGTGTCAAAATATCAGGTTTTAGCAGCTCTGTACTTGTAGGTGCCTCCTATTAGGCTTCAGAAGTGTTGCATATGGTTGGCGCCATTCTTTTTCTCTTTGTTTTTGTTTCGTTTTGTTTTTTGACAGAGTCTTGCTAAGTTTCTAACTTGTCTAGGCTGGACTTAGTCTTACGGCCCTTCAGCCTCACCTTCCCAATGCAATGAGATTGCAAGTGTGCCTCACTACACTCGGCTTCTCATTCTTTAAAACTTGGTTTGAACATCAACCCTCAGAAAATGTTGCCTTAAATTTCTTAGGTAAAATACTTTGACTTGGGTCCCAAGTTTTTATTTTTATGTTGTTTATTAATAATTGAAATAATATGTTTTACTTTCTACATAAAAATATAAGCTCCGTTGTGATAATGTCCACATGGTATTTTATTATAGTCCCAGTACACGTAATAAGTAGTAAATTAGTGTTCATGGAGGGAAAATGAACAAGGGAAGAAGGGAAGACGATAACAAGGGAGGGCGGAAGGCACCAACGGAGGAGGGAGGGAGAGAAGGAAAGAAGACAGGCATCTTGAACTTCTTCCCAAACCTCCATTACCCACTGCCAACACACACACAAACCTCGAGAAATTAGAAGTTCCTGGCATCCTGACAATACAAAATAAATTTTTCTCCCTACTGAAAATATTATTGATATCACAAGCCAACCTGCATTTCTGGTCACGTCTCTCCTGATATGGTCACATTCTTTTATCCACCCACCAGGGGCCACATTCACCTGTCAGATGGCAACAGATTTCCACGGATGAGTCTTTCCTTGTATCTGCCATCATACTGTCTGGTATCTTACTCTTCTTGTTTGGTTTGGTTTGGTTTGGTTTTTCTCATACCTGATAAGACATATTTTGAAAACTTGACACTGCTATTCTTCTCAGTGTGGACTAGTATAGTCCCATGGAAAGCCTCTTAGTTCTGTGTAGATGAAATTAATCAGTTAATATTCACTTTTGTTCCTAGGTGTAATACCTTGAAAGCAAAGTGATTCGATAAGAAGATGGGCTTGAGAATTAATTTAAGACAGGTTTACCCAACCCTGGCAAGAACTATCTTGTGATTCTGATTAATCACTTCTCTCTGAGTAAATAGCTTCACATCTGAAAGTGAAATACAATTGTCCAATGATGACTGCAGTATCTAAAACACAGGCTATACTAAATAAATTGTTGCTGAATGAAGGAACAAATGGTACCATGTCTGTGGGTTGTTATGAGGTTTCTATGCTTTTGCCTGGGTAAAAATTAATAACATAGTGCTTGTTCCGTTCAAATATTATCTTATTAAACCTACAAGTCCTTATGAATATTAGAGTACTATGTCTCAAAGCAAGCCTATTCTCCCCGGTGAGTCTGATCTTTAATGCTGGTAGAAATCCCAAAGTCATGCCCTACCCTGTCTCCACCTGCCTGAAGTATTTATCTCTATCAGTTATTTCCCTTGTGTCTTTGCCAACCTAATTGCACCAAAGACCTGCAGTCTCAGCTTTGATAACACTCATATCATCAGCTCTCACTCTCACCTCTATGGGCCTCATTTCTTTCTGAATTTTTGTATTTTTATGATGTCAAACAGCCATGCTATAGGTACGGTCATCATCTCTACCCTCACCCAATTAGATTTTTCCTATACATATCTCTGTATGCATCTTCCCCACTTTTGCTACCTTTGCATGTTGCTTTAGTCAGTATTGTATTATTCCTTGATTGTTTTATTTTTTCCATAGGCAGCTGATCTTAGCACTTGAGGTTCTAATTTTCTGTATATTTCAGTATTTGTGTTGCTATTAAGTGAATTTCTTCTTAAAATAAGACATGAAAAGATGGAATATGAACATCTTTTCCTGTCATTGTCTCATCCAGTTTCACTGTCTGGGTCCTCATAGCCTAAATTCTGAACTTCTGATGAAAATGTTTCATAGTTCACCATCCAGACTCAAACTTCCTTCCTGGCCTGGTCAGTAAAGCTGCCATTTGCCATTTAATATGAAAAGGAACCCTCCATTAAACACTGTTAGGAACATTAGGCATTAACTGGGATTTCTCTGAGCAAGGAGAGATGTACAGTCATCTTACTTGTCATCCTGCAATTAGATACTCCAAGCTGCTTGGTCTGCACCCCTTGATCATGTGACTTCTGCTCTTGTGACCATTCCTCTTTTTCCTTCTAAGCACCTATAGAATCTCCAATACTTGTTAACAGTTTACCTTTTTGAAGTTTTCCTTGACCCTTGTCACCCCGGCAGAATTTCTGATCAGCTTGCAGCATTGTCATGAGCCCATAAGTAATATCCTCATGTCCCCCTCTCCAGTCCATCACTCTGGATCTGAAGGACTCATTAGTACTGGCTTCATCTCTCCAGTGCCCATGACCAGGTTTGTCATACAGTATATATTCGAAAATGTTTTAATGGCATAATAGTATTTTGGCTTGACAAATGAGCTTAAACATATATCACTAGTATGTGGGACTCTATTTGAAGTTTGCTAAGGAATCAATTGTTGGAATGGCCAGATTTCCTTTCTTTTTTTTTTTTTTTTTCAGTAGTGGGAATTGAATCCAAGACTTCTGAACTGAACTATATCTCCAGCCTTTTCATTTATTTATTTTCTAAATTCGAGACAGGGTCTTGTTAAGCCATTAAGCACCCCAACTCACCTCCAACTTGTAATCCTCTTCAAAGAAAACTAACAATGGGATAGGGCGATCTAGATAGATAAGGGAAACTAAAGACATTTAATTGTATAAATATGAAAATACATATAATACTAAATGTTGTATGGAGAATAAGTGTGTGTTATTATGCTAGACCCTGAGGATGTGACTCCTATAATTGGAATGGTCGAAAAGTTCTCACTCAGTTGGTTACACTCAACTCAGTTCTGTAACTCAAGAAAGAGATATGCACAAAGAGAAGGAGAGAGAAGATGGGAAAGAGAGCTACAAGAGGAAACGCAATGTGAACTGGCAATTTTCCTGTTTTTAGCAGTTTTCATATTTTTAGAAATGTTTCCCTGGACTTCTTATCACCATTTTCCTATCCTATTTTAGAAAGTGGTATTGTGTGCTATAGAATAAACACAACTGTAGATGAACTGCTCTGTTTCATTCTCCTCTCTCCATTTTTTATAAATTAATAGATTTTTAAGAATAGTTGTAGATTCATAGCAAAATCAAGTAGAAAGTGCATACAATTCCCAGATAGGTCGCTACATACACACATACACACACATAAACACACACACACATGCACACACAGAACCTTCTCCACTGTCAAGAGTATCAGCAGATGATCCAAAATCGATGCATTGTTATCAGCTGAAGTCCGTAGACAGTATCATGGTCAATGTTTTGTGTTTTACATTCTGTGACTTTGACAAATGTACATTTGCACACATTTATAATATACAGGATGGTTTCACTACCCTAAACATCTCCCATGCTCCATATATTTATCCCTTGTTCTCCCAGACCACCTACCGTTTCACTGTCTTCATAGTTATTTTTACAGAGTATCATAAAAATGGAATTCTAATACATGTAGCCTTTTGACTGGCTTCTTCAAGCTTCCTTCATGTCTTCTTATGGCTAGATAGCACGTTTAGCTTTATTTTGTTTTGTTTTATGCTGCTTTATTATTGTGATAATTTAGGGAAGATGAATGCAACATCCTGGGTTTCATATATTTTTTGAATCTAGTGATGAAGAACTTTGCAAGTATAAACATAATGAACTCTCTCTCTCTCTCTCTCTCTCTCTATATATATATATATATATATATATATATATTGCAAAATAAAGACCTTAAAATTTAAAAAAATCAAAAAAGGTACAGTGGAGAACAGGAATTTTGTACAGGGAACAAAAATAAAACTTAACAGAGAAAGAAAAATGTAATATACTCCCAAACACATGTACTCAGCCATCACACCGACAGAATCACTGTCTTTGGCATTTCAGTTTCTCCCAGCAGCCTCTAAGAATAAACAATAAGAAGGAACAGCTCGTTCAACTCTTCATAGGCTGCCCAAAACATATGTTATCAAAACTTTCCTTTTTAAAAAATATCATTAAAACCATTAAAGATAGATCAGGCCTGTGAGGGTTTAATTATTCAGTATATTGCATTTTAATTATTTATTAATGTTCCATATTTGACAAACATTGCCAGAGAATTGGGGAGGTTATAATAAAAAGATTAATTGACTTCATTAATATTCTGGAATAAGCCTAGTTTGTGTATCAACTGGGCAAAGCACATCCATCTTCTCTCTGGAGAACTCAAGACTAACTCTGTAACCTTGGGAAAACTGTATACTGTATTTCTGTGTTTGCTTCTCATCAGTAGACTGGAAAGAATAATAATGTCTTTATCATGAAATTCTTATAAGGATTAATGAAATAAGGTATATTAAGAAGTAGCAGAATGTCTGCAACATAATAAAGCCCTCAGTAAATAGACAGCATGCTATAGTTTAGATATAAAATTTTCCCCAAAAGTCTCATGTGTGCAAAACTGAGATTTTAGGAAGGTGATCAGATCATGGTAGGGGGTATAGTCATCAGTGGATTCATTGATGAGTCCAGAGATGAACCACTGTCAGGAAGTGGCTCCCAGGTGGAGCTGGTGGGTCACTGCGGGCTTACCTGTGGATGGTATAGCTCTCTTTCTAGCTCTTTCTGCTGCCTCTGCATCCTGGCTGTCCTAGACTCATCAGCTGTCCTCCACATGCTTTTCTGTCATTATCTTATCTGCTTTGGAGCCAACCAACCATGGACTGAAACTTTTGAAACCGTGAGCTAAAATAAACCATTTCTTCTTTAAATTCTGTATATTTGATATTTGGTCCTAGTGATTAAAAATGACTAGTGCATCATGATTTCAATATTATTTCCAGTTACACGTATAAGGTTTTATCTCTATATTGATGGAAAAGAGAAGAGAATGCCTTGAGATGGTGATGTCATTTGCACAGACTCCTGAAGGATGAAAGAGTGTGCACCAAGTGGACCAGGCACCCAACGCACGAAGGACAGCATCAGCATCATGTATATTTAAATACTATGCTTTCCTTCCTGTGATTGACTTGCTGCTGGGCACCACTCGAGATTTTATTTTCAGCTTTTATGGATTGGGAAATTCAGATGAATAAGTAGAACCCACAATATGTGGCCCTAACTATCTTTCAGTGTGTAAAAATCCAACCGTTTCAAAGTGGATATTGTACACATACATATATTTTTCAGTCTTAATAGCAAAGCATAGAAACAAGAAGTTTCCTTAAATGTATTCAGTTTGCCAGGACTTATATGGTAATGGCTATAATGTTAATCTTGGCTACCTTTGATAAGACTACAGTCTTAAATTTAGCAGGAAGATCATTTGTTTCGCTTGCTGTTCTTTTTATCATCAATTAACTTAGAATGTTTCAGTTTCTACAGAGTGACAAAGAATAGATCAGTATCCACAGACAAAGGAAAACAAATGTGTAGGAATTGTGAAACCGTGGAAAGTTTGTTTTGCATAAATACTGTTCCACTCACATTATAGACAATATCTATTTTTAAGGCTTACTAGTCTGTGTGGACAATGATGCAAATATTAGTGTAGGATGAAAACACTGAGGCACACTGACTTGGTCAGTCATCTAAAGAGCACAGTTTCAATTGTGTTTTAAAACCACAACTGTCCAACAAAAATTCATAACTTTATCCATTCTGTTATGAGGCTAATATTTCTAAGTATTCTTCATTTAATCCATGTATGCTAATTAATGACAGGATTTTACTCCATCAGCTTCACCTAAGAATTTCAAGCATCTAACAATTAAAACACTCAATAACACATGGAGCAAGAATGAATTTAAAATTTTCCACAGATACGCCTTTATAAAAACAGAAAAATTAGGAAGCAGTATTGCCTATACTTAGAAGCACCATTGATGTGTTCCCACTAATCAGAATTTGACTAATCTAGCCTGTGTTATAACACAAATCTACCTTCAGACCAGCATGGCATGTGAAGTAGGAACACGGAGGACTTCAATTCAAAATAGTTGAGGTTTGCATTTTTCTTCTGTTACTAACGAACCATAATTCAAGAGAAAAAAAATGTATAACAATCTCAATACATTCATGAGAATGCAATTTTTTTAAATTTTATTTTAATGGTACATTTTAGATATACATAATGACAACATTCATCATAGGGAATTTGTAGCAGTACATGATATATCTTGCTGCTTCTTTTTTTCCCATTCCCCTCCCCTCCCTTCCAGCCCTCATCCCTTCTTATTTACAAAAGCTTTGTTTCCATTTTCTCCTTCTATTCTTTTTTCTCTTGTCCCTCTAGAGAACACACATTTTTTATGACAGGGTTTCACCACATAGTAGCTCAGTCTGGCCTTGAACTCACTGTGTAGCCCAGGCTGGCCTTGCATTCATTGCAATCCTCCTGCCTCAGTCTCCTAAGTGCTGAGATTACAGATGTGTGCCAGCATGCCTGGCTAAAAACGCTATATTTTAAAATTTTATTTTATTAGTATATGTTTGCAGTATATGAAGTTTATAGTCATCTTAGGAAATAGGTATAAGACATGACACAACTCAATTCTTTTTAATCCCCCCTCCTCCCATCCTCCTCCCTCCATCTATCTAAAATTCCCTTTTCCCATTTTCATTATTATTATTATTATCATTATTTTAGTTCATATTTACAGCATATGTTTACATTCGTTGTGGGTATTTGGTACATGTACATAACACATCTCTCCCCTTCCTGCCTTCCTTGGTCTCTTGGACCTCTTCATATTTGCCAAAGTGAAAATGAGAACATTAAATGCACTTGTCACAGCACTGTGCTTTTTTACACCCCTCCAGGAATTATTTAACACTATTTTCTGTTCATAATAATAATTCCATTAACTATTAGTATCATTATCATTAAATCATCATTTTATAATTATTTGCTACTTCATTCACCTCTGATGACTTGTGATCAAAGAAAGATCATCAGTATGAAGATAGATTGATGAGAGATTGATTTTAGAGTCCCCTCTTCCAAAGGTCAAGCGTACATTTAAAAATATTTTCGTTCAATAAAACCAAAGCTTATTTTTCTGATCGAGACAAGCAGAATGTTTAAAACATAAGATAATTAAAGAATGAGAGGAAGACAAAAATAAGAACAAAGAGCAAAATAAAGAGAGAGAAAAAATAAAGATACTGGGAAAATATGGTAGTTTCTGATAGACCATTCCTCTTTAGATAGTGCTAATTACTAGCAGTAGATTACTTAAGAAAAACAGACATACCATCGACAACTTTGCTTTCTTTTATAATTAGTTCTCATTTATTTTGTGAATTCTCTTCTCTAACCATAGATCTACTTTTCTTTCATTGAAATAGGAAGAATAGAGACATAAATTATAAAAGATTATATCCTTCTGAATATTTTAGCTTTACCTGGAAAATGTGAAAAGTAGAAATTAACACAACATTTACAAACAACAGTTTTATTGGTTTGGCACTTACTAGAGTGCTATCTTGAGATATTTTGTCAGTGGTTTTAAATGATCTTGGTTAGCCATGAAACAGCTTGTTTAGAATTGTTCCTGCGTCCAAAGAGGGAAAACGAACAATCCTTAAGTAGAACAGGATTTTTGCTAACTCAGCTTCCTAGAAGAATCAATACCGTATCATAACTTTTCCCCCCTGTTGAAATAGTGTGGTTGAAAATATAAAGATTCTATTCTTCCTTGGGAAAAAACCAATGTTTAAATTTTCCACCTGACATGTTATAGTGTTATATTTCATGTCAGCTTTTCTCAACCATGGCAAATGATAGGAAGCCCCAGTGATACTGTGATACAAATTCTGCAGCTCACGTTGAGTTATCTTAGTGAGACATATCAGCTTGAAACATACATGGGAAAGATGTGCTATTCTGAAAACCAGAGATAATGCCCAGGGTCCCAGAGATAGTGATGTTCATCATTTATTTCTGATGCAGGGACAGGGTAACAAAACAAGATAGTAGCACTACTCAGCTTAATAAAATTAAGACAACAGAATGATTTGTTTTAACTCAGTGGGTAGACAACAATAAAAACAGCCCAATATAGCCCATTGGTGAAAAATAAATTGTCCCAAAAATTACATGAAAAAGCTCAAGAATTTATCTCCTACCAACTATGTGCCAGGTGCATTACAATATATGATTTGATTTAATACTCACAGTTTTCTCTATATAGTTTATATTATTTTCAGTTTTCAAGAAAGAAAGTAAAGCTCAGCATGATTAATTAAATTGTCTACCATCTTCTTCTTTTCCATTTAAGTATAACAGAATTTCTTCTAAGTTATTTCTTTGCCTGGCTTTGAATCACGAGTCAGATAATATCAGTTTTTCTGTTGTGACAAGTATTACCCTACTTCAGGCCTTCTTTACCTTTGGTTTAAAGCTTTATGGTGACTTTTTAACTGAGTTTCTCAAATTTATTTTTTCACATATCACAGCCAAGGTTCTATTATCTTTAGGTGTTGCACCAATTATTTACACCATTCCTCAGAATTCTTGCATTCAGAGTATTTACAGTTTTAGATACCCTTTAAATAACCAAGGATTACTGGCTCAATTCCTCTCAAATTCCCATTTAAATAATTATAAGCTCATAGAATTCCCTAACCTCAGCCCACAGGCATCCAGTGAGCTCTGATAGGATACTGAAAACTGAGTAGACAGAGACACAGCTCACCGCTAAAAGAACTTGCAGTCCACAGGGACGAAGGTGGTGTCAGAAACTAAAGAGATCAATACATAAGACAGCAATACCAAAGTGCTTTAAACATCACTCTCAGCCAGTCCCGGAAAGATAGCACACGATTCATGGCAGGGTGCGATGGGTGGCTAGAAACAGGAAGTTCATACTAGAAAGTATCCTTGAAGTGTTTATATGTAAAACTTAGCTCTGTTCTAAAGGCTCATGAGAGCTGAGCACAGTGGTTCGCACTGGTGATCCAAGTGAAATCCCAGCACTTTTGGAGGCTGAGGCAGGAGGATTAAAAGTTTGGTCCCAGCCTGGGCAACTTAGGCAGTTAGCAAGATACTGTCTCAAAATTTTTTCAAAAGAGGAGTGTAGCTCAATTTTAAGGTCCTGGGTTCAAACCCCAGTACTGAAAGTAAAAACAAAAAGAAAGAAAGGCTCATGGGTATATATTAAGGACACTAAGCCAGATCTGCAAGGGAGATGGAGACCAAAACAACACTGAATATTAGCATTACTTATTATTCCAATTATATTAGGACTTTTCAAGAACTGGGAATAATTAAGAAATCGGCAACCCATATTCGCTGTGCCAAAAAATTATGGAAATTCACCATTCAGATATTTAGAAAGTTCTTTGATCCCTTAATGATGTTTTTTTCCTTGATAATGAAACAATTTATTTATTAACCCTGCCATTATTCTTCAGCTACTGCATATGATTTTGAGCTAAGAGCTCTTTCTTTCTTATCCATAATCAGCATCTCAGATCTACTTCTGCTCTCAGACTAAAACGTTCAGAAAACAGTTGTCTAGGAAGTAGCAGCTACAGAATTGGCTGTAAAGAGATGGTTTGGCAGGAAGGCTCCTGGTAGGTTTGAATGCTGGGGATTATTGCTGTTAGGTATGCTGTGTGCCAGCCGGCCTGAAAATCTGGCATTTTGTAAGGTTATCTCTTCAATCTAGTAGCTCTACAGTAGATAAAAATAGGTACTATACTGAGAGGCAAGTTCATAGATGCTTACAGTAACATATCTCCAGCTGTGGAATGCCAGAAGAATTTCATGTGACAAAAAGGTTGGCAAATCCAACAACTTTTTGGCAATTCATGTGGCCAAACAAAAATAGAGTTATAGGTCTGTTATTATGTCTCTTTGGAAATACATTGTAGAGCAATGGAAAGATGTGTCACTCAAACACAAAAGGATAACTGCTTGTTATGGTTTGTGTCTTGATGCCGCCACCCCCACCAACACCTCATGTGGTCACAGGTGGGGTTTTTCAGAGGTGGCCGGATCTAGAGTGTGTGATGACTAAATTAGTCCACTAACTGGTTTGGCATAGTTCCTGATGTGGATAATGTGAAGACCCAAACTGGAGGTGAGTGCTACCCATCCCAGGTGCAAGTACCCTGCATACAATATAAGGGACAGAAAGAGGGCTGCTATGGTCACTTGCTGCTTCCTCATTACTTTGTTGCTTTGCTTCCTTCCTGCCTGCCGTGGACTGTTCCTCATCTGTGATGCCCCTCTGCCGGGCCACTCTGCCTTAGGGCCAGACAACTATGAACTGAAACCGCTACAAATTTTGAGCTACAGTAAACCTTTTCTCCTTTAACTTAGGGTGCTGAGTATTTTGTCTCAGCAACTAGAAGAGTAAGACACTGCTATAAAACCTGCATGGTCATCCCTTGGCATCACTGGTTTCAGGCCCCCACACACAAAAATCAAGCATTTACTAGTTCCTTATATAACATGTTGTAGTATTTGCATATAAGCTATGCATATCTTGTATGATTTAAATAATCTCCAGATTACTTGCAATACCTAATAGCATGCAAACACTATTAAATTGTTCTTATACTATAACACTTAGTGACAAGAAGAAAAATCTGCATAGATGCAATTTTTTATTTGGAATATTATATTTTCTATATATAGTTGGTTGACTCTATAGATGCAGAATCTGTGGCTACAGAGACCCTACTGTAATTTAACAATTATTCAAGAAGTTCTGCTTTTGTAGGGTAGTTAAAATAATGAGATATGAGTCAGTTAAAGGAAGAAGTACACAAAAATACATGCAGTATGATCTCGCCCTATTAATGTCAACAGGTACATAATGTAAAGGGAGGGAGGAGTATATGTGCATGTTTAATTGTAGGAAAATATTTGAAATAGATAGTTACTACTCTACATAATAGACTTTGAATGACCTTTGTATTTTCATATACTTTTCCATATTGTTGACTTTTCTATAGTGTCACATTTTATTATAAAATACAATAATGATTCAAAAATAAATGAATAGAATGAATAGAGCAAGCATAAAACTTCTCCTTATGTGTTGGCTAGCAATGTTTTTTTTTTTTGTTTTTTTGATTTTGTTTTGTTTTGTTTTGTTTGTGGTGCCGGGGATCGAACTCAGGCCCTTGTGCTTGCAAGGCAAGCACTCTAATCACTGAGCTAAATCCCCAGCCAGCAATGTTGTTTCTACTTAATATTCAAGGCTTTCCATAATACAGTTCTAACTGTCATTATGTTATGCTCATTACAATCTAGGGAACAGGCCAAATTGAACTTCGCAATTTGAAAAAGAGGAAGCCACAAGCTAAGGCACTCTGAAAATACCAAAAAGAAAGCATCATGTGTACTGACAATTTTACATTATTTTCACACTCAAAAAATTGATATTCAGTATTTAACACAAAACTTTTCCTCTTCTCTATTATTGACTTGCATATTCATTTTATCAACAAAAGTTTACTTTTAAGTGTTTTATTATGGTGAAAGAAAATATTGTCTTGGAATTATTCACTGATACTCATTTATCTATCCAAATCTGTACTCAATTACTTTTATCCCATCATTTATTCCAGACCATGTGACTCATTCACCACAACCAGCATGTGCTTGTATATCACAGATGGTTCAATTCATATCTTGGTTTCACTTGTTCTCTCCATTTGTCATCTCTTTTGGAAAACAATAACACAATGCTCAAATAAAATGTACCCAACAGTTAGAGACAAGCCCCTCCTTTGGCATCTGATAGCACTTTTCTCACTCTCCCATTTTGCAGTATTCTTCCCACAATACAGTTGTGCGAGAGCAAACTTTTAGAGGGCAAGAGGATTTTCTCTGTGGTTTGCCCTTAACACGTGGCTGGTCACACAGAGTCAATAAATATGCCTTTAAGAAGGGACTGTCCAACTGTCTCAATAGAGAACATAATTCACTGGCAAACTGCCAAAGAATACAGAGGAAGCTTCTGTCTGGAGAAAATGGGGCTACAGGGACAAGGGAGAATAGGAGGAGGGCACTGGAACAATTCTTACCTTCTTCAGAATTCTTTAGCCTCCATAATTTTCACCTTCTTCACAATTTAACTTCAGGCTCAACCCAGGGTAACGAGAATGGTAGAGTCAGAGCCCTGAAATTGCAATCGATTCCTAACACACCAACTGGAAATTACTGTATTCACTGCAAATAATAAGAAAGAAGTGCCAAAGCCAAAATGAGGCAATGTTACTTCCTTTTCCTCAAAATAAAGTAACCAAGAGTTATAACAGGAACAAAAACATAATGAAAAAAAAAAAGCACTGCTTTATCCAAATCCAAATGCATTCTCTTTGCTGTAAAATGAAGAGTAGATGGGAGCTGTGGAAAGAATACTTGTCTTCTCTTTTCTTATATACCGCCTGATATACATCAACATTTCAAAGTGTATTTACTGAACAGGATGGTAGATCTCTCAAATCTGCACATTTTTTGATGTGGGCTTGAAATCTTCCTCGCAGTGACCAATGATCACCTTGGTTCGCCTCCCTCCTTACCTTCCAAGGACAGCATAAGGGCACCTTTCTGTGCAGCCCGACCTTGGTCAACGCCCTCTCCAAACTGCTGGAGCTCCAGGGAGAAGTCAGTGTCCTTCGGGAAGCAAGTCTGAAGAAGAGACACTTATTTAGGGTGGGATTTATTCGCTGAGAACGCCATCCACAGCGAGGATTCGACAGCAAGGTCATGGTCCTGTCTAACTGAGGTTTTGCCTATAACTCAAAAGCTTCATGTTAAGTCAAAAAAAGAAGAAAGGAGCATTATAATGAATATCACTTTAAAAGGATTTTTTAAACAGAGTGGGATGAATCTTAGCAAAATACATGAAACAGTCCTTAACTTCAGATTTTCAAGACAGAAAAGAGCCTGAGAGACTGAGGGCGTCCGTGTAAAGGTCACGATGGACAGCAGTCTGGCTTTCAGAAGACACAAAGCTGGGGGTGGAACAGAGACCCAGACTGCCCCCTAATTATTGTATAACTAGTGATTTCTCTTAGCCTTTCTGAACTTTAATTATTTTGACTGTAAAACGAACATGGTGATACTTGGTGGAACTCTCTATTGATAAAAGATCATCAGTGTGTGAAATGACGTGCAGCAAGCGTGACTTGGTATCGCTGTTTGCTTCCCCATCACGCACAGTCAAGAATGATAATAATACCACAAATGACTGAAAGTGTGTGATTTGTTTCAGTCAGTTTGCCAAGTTTTCAAAGAACTGTGCACATTCATGGATCTACAAAGACGATACATTCATCTTTAAAATATTGGCGTAAAATGAAGAATAAATGCATGAATTAATTCCATCCACAAAAAGAAAAGACTGTAGAAATGTACAATCCATAAGGAGGTTAAATAGCTGGTAACTTTCACATAAACCACATGTTGCAGAATAGAAAATATTCGGAAAATGTAAGTGAGAATTTCCTATCTTGAGAAATTTGTGATGAAAGTGAAAAGGAGAAACTATTACCAAACAATAAACTAATTTGTGCACTATCCCAAAATAATTTCTCCTAAGGTTTGACCCATAAATTTCCTGAAGTGCATTATATGTGAATTATGTTAATATTTATTTGAACAACAAATAATGCAAAAGACTTGTGGAATAGAAAGCAATATTTATTCCATAAAAACCTAAGGGGTGTGCTAGTTAATCAATTTTCTTTTTTATTAATATGTACTTGTGATACATAACAATTACATTCACCTTGGGGTATTAATATGTGTACATATAGCTCCTCGATTAGTTTTACATCCCTTTCCCCTCCCTAACTTCTGTATTCTTCCTACATCAGATCCCTTTCCTATTTCCAAAAAGCCCATCTCCCTAATCTCTATCATCTATCTTTTATTTTACTAATTAAAATTATGCATATTTTGGGTTTCTTTTATAAAAGAAACCATGCAATATTTAAACTTATGTGTCTAACTTATTTCACTTAGCATTATAGTCAAAAAGTACATCCACTTTCCTACAAATGATTCAAATTCATCCTTCTTCATAGTTGAGCAGTATTGCATGGTGTATTTCACGCCACATTTTCTTTATCTATTCATTGGTTGAAATGCGTAGAGAGTTGTTCCAAAATTTAGCTATTATGAGCTATGTTGTTATAAACATGGGTGTGCATGCATCACTGTAACATGATGTCTTTAATTCTTGGGAAGATACCCAGGAGAGTTATACCTGGGTCAAATTTAATCTCTATCTTTAGTTTTTTGAATAATCCTTATACTGATTTTTATAGTGGTTGTATTAGTTTACATTCCCACCAACAACATAGAATTCTTTTTCCCCAGACCTCACTAGCATTTATTGTTTTTTGAGTTCTTGATTGTTGCCGTATTTTCCAGATTAAGATGGACTCTCAGAGTTGTTTTGATTTGTCCATCTCTAATGGTTAAAGATGCTGAACATTTTCTATGTGGTTATTGGCCATTTCTACTTCTTCTCTGAGAAATGTTTATATTAATTTCAACTGTCCATTTTTTGATTGGGCCTTTTAATTTTGTGGGTATAATTTCTTTCAGTTCTTTATATATGTTCTAGATATTAGTCCTCTGTCCAAAGAGTAGCTAGGAAATTTTTTTTCCAGTATGTTCATTATCTTTTCACTCTCTTCTTTGTTTCCTTTGCTGCACTGTTTATCGGTATATTAACACACTTGTGTTTGTAATTGAATAGGCTGTTGGGAAGTCGGGCCCAGGTGAAGGTGGTACATGGGGTCCTTCCTCTGGAAGGACATACTTTCTTTTGTTCTTCTTCACTGCCTGAGTTGAGAAGCTTTGCTTTGCCACACACTTCCGCTGGGAAGTTCCTGCTTTGGAGCCAGGGAACATGGATTGAAACCTCTGAAACCATAAGCCAAATAGACCATTTCCGCCTTTAAGTAGTGTATGTCAGGGAGTTGGCCTCAGCAAGACAAAGCTGACTCCTTAAAGGTGATATAGTCTCGAGAAACAATTTACTTTTAAGACACTATTAGGTAAGACTTAGAGCTTATATATTCATCGTATGTTTATAGCGCTTTTCTCAGAAGACGCAGATTTGAAATTAACATCCATAGAAGAATCTATACAGCGGGGTGTTTTCTGTTATAACTATTAAACTTTAATAAGGGGTACTAGGCATGGGTGTAAAGTTAATAGTCAGTAATTATGTTCTTTAATGTAATAGCAGAGAAGTCTTTTGAAGCTTTTCGTACTTTCAGTGTTTGACAATGCAGTGTTACAAAATTAGAGTGGTGGAATAGATATTCTAGTTGTATGTTCTCAAAGTTTGTGTCCTTTCTTGAGCGTGTCATATGTCACGGGAAACTTATCATTACACAGCAGTATTTCCAAGGTGGTTGATAGTTGTCTACTAGAGGGGGAACACGCAATTGAATTGAATTACGTCACATGGTTCTGTGTGTGAAAAGACCCACTTTAAGGAGGATTGTTGTTGGAATAGTATACAAAGAGAACAGGAGGAGATTTTCAGCTGATTTTCCTTGGAAGATCCTTGGCTGTTTTCCTAAGAGGAACTCTTCTTACTGTTTTCGCCTCGGGCATCATCTCCCGATTTTCAGCACAGATTTCTCAGCTTCCAGAGCCATCTTTTTGGCCTGCTGGTACAGACACTTTAACTCCTAGTGCTCACCCTTCAACCTCCTACCTCAGATTCCTGGGTCTTCCATCTCAGATCCTTTGGCCTCCTGATGTGGACTCATACGAGTTATTGCCGTCAGCTCCAGGCCTTTAGCTGGACGCTTTAAATCTCTAGCTCATGGACAGGTATTTTTGCATTTTTCTACATTTGACTCTGTGGGTAGCCTTTGTAGGTCAATCTTATAAATTTCTGTGTCCTGCATTAAATCTATTTCTCTTGCAAACACTGACTTTAACAATTTTGAAATAAAATATTAAATACATACAACTGTAATTTGGAATTACTCCAAGAAATGGCTTAAGGTATTAGTTATATTCGATCAGAGACTGGAAAATTTACACTTGTGCTGTGATAGTATCACATATTTTTTTGTTTGTTTGCAGTACTAGGGATTGAAACCTAGGCGGCTCTTCCGCTTAGCTACATCCTCAGCTCTTTATTTTGAGACAGAGACTTGCTAAGTTACCCAGACTGACTTCAAACTTGCTATCCTCATGCCTCTGAATCTCAAGTACCTGATTTGCAGGCATGCACTACCATGCCTTTCCTAGCATCACGACTTTACTGTGGAAAATGTAATGACATTAAATACGGTGACAATTTTTTCTTTTGAGGAGTAAGTTTTTTGAGGGGACTAGTTTACTTGGAGATCTTAATTATTAATTTATTTTGCATCTGTTGTGACTTTCAATAAGTAAGTAATTTATCATCTCTAAGTGAGCTATTATGAAATCCAAATATATCTGAGTAAATGAAGATTTATACATGCCCATCATGAATGTGAAAGAAATTCTTCACAGAGGGGGGAAAAAAAGTCTTACAAATGGTGTAAAACTATTGAATACATGTAAGTATAATTTTAGGATTAAAATTTTTATGTCCATTATAATTCTTTGAATTTGAAACAGAATTAGAGACTAAAGCAAATAAAATTATACAACAAAAATCCCTTATGCCCCCTGGAAGATCATACTATGCGTAGTAAGTGAACTAGTCTTCTGACCAAGTGTGTGGCACTGTGGTTTCCTTCGGATTCTGTGGGACTGTCCCGTGGCATGTGTGCTGACTAAGTGTATATTCCACTTTTCTATGTTCAGACCATGGTAAAATCTATACAAAGAGACGTTAGTTTGCCATCACCTAACGGAAATGCACAATATAGGTTTTATTAACTTGAAATAACAAATAACTACTACCTTGTACTTATACACATACAGCATTATATGTACCAATATTCTCTAAAATATTTCACTACTGAGTAGACATTTGACTCTGAGTAATCCAGCATTTTCCAAACTTTTGTTTTAAAACCATACTGTGTCTTTAATAACATTCCATGACACAGTTTGAGAAAGACGACATTAGGCTGTCAATTAATTATAAAAGCCACTTTGGTATAATTGTTTTTATTAAAATGCATTATTTCAAGTATCTTGTTCAGTTAATTATAGTGAATACCAAGAATGAGAAATAGTAAGTGCATGAAATTAAGTAAATACAGCCAGTGGGAAGCAATAAGGATTATGCTTTCCTCTTCAATTTTTCTTCATTTTAGGAGAAAAAAACATCAGCTGAATTTAAAATAAGACTAAATACCATATTATTATCTTCCTACTTTGCCACTTAAAATATAACTCAACCCAGGAAACTCAAAAGATTTCTTTGTCATATTTGATAATTATCAATAGGAAGTTTTGTAGAATTTAAGCATGTTAGTAACTGTGGTGTGGGCACAGAATGTTATATCCGATGAAGTTTTGTTTTGCTGAGCGGCTCCTCAGAGCTGTTCATAAAATACTAATCAATATAAGACACCAGGGAATGATGGAAACCAAAAAGTATAAACTGTTGTATAAACTATTGTATTGTCATTTAGCAACAGATACTTCCTGAGAGAGGTTGAATTGTTGTATCTGTGACAAATGAGTAGAAAGAATTATGATGAAATTGCGAAGTACACTTTCCCAGTACAAGACAGCAGGTGTTGAAGATACCACGAAAAAGTCTTGGTGGATATAAGTCACATTCAAATTGTATCGCATGTGCCTAGTTCTGCTTCGTACATCCTATGAAGGGACTGACCTCTCCAGAGCTACAGCTTAGGTCTCAAAGAGACTGAGAAATTCATCCCACTTCAGACTTTTTTTGAAAGCTTTATTCCATTCAATCAGTTCCCAAATACTTCTTGAGACTCTTTTCCACTTGAGTGTGTTACATTATTAAATTAATCTACTTTCGTATTCACCTAAAAGATACTTACGAGTACTCCTCTTTATTCCAAGTCCAATGCTAACTCTATGAACAAGAAAAGTATAAAGCAACCTAAATCACTAATCATGAAATTGTGCAGCAAATACCCTGACAAAATCTAAAGATTTAAATAATGAATAAACGTAGATGAGATAGGCAACCGTGTATGTCTAGGGAGGAGAGCAGAATATGTCTTCCTGGAAATTACAGTAATCTAAGTTCTACAGAATTGCAACAGATTCCAATGGCAGAATGATAAGAAAGAGATTGGGGTCTAGTCTATATGTTTCACTTTTCCTGGGGAAGATGGAATAGTTTGAAATACAATAATGAACTCATATAAACCTTACAGAAGCAGGGAGAATTTTTGTAGCCTAGTCTGTACCATTTTATTACAATTACAGTAAGATAATGCCATAATCAGAAATATTTAATTTATCTATAAATTCAGTGTAATTCAGAACAACAGTTTAACATTCCAGAGTTTGTAGTACAGGAGATGTTTTACTTTATTTGAGAAGTACCGGTACCAATGACATGAGTTACCCATATCAGAAAAAAAGTACCAAGCATATTCCATGAAGATCCAAAAAGTAAGAAAAATAAATGCACATTGCTTATAAGAAAAATGTAGATGACTAATCAAATATAATATTTTTGTAATTTTTTTTAAAAAGAACAAAATTAAATAGCATGTAAAAATGATCAAAATTTAATGAAACTGAACAATTTTCATCAAAAGCTAAGTTGAAAACTATAAAACAAAAACCACAAAACTAAACACCCACCTGTAGACTTGGACATGGTCTATACCAACATGAAGTGAAAAAGGATTGGTGTCTATTTGTAATATTTTTAAACTATTTGCTCTAGACACACTAACGCCCATGCAGAGGTGGGAATATTAAAATGCACTCATAGGCTCTATGACTCGAAAGTTTTATGTCTGTCTTTCATTTGACAATTACTTCTATTCTTGCATTTTTTTTGTCTTTATCGTGTGTATATATCTACATATATATTTGATTGACACAAAAGCATACATATTTATAGATAGCAATATTAGGTTTTTATTCATATATACTTTATTTAATGATTAAATCTGGGCCATTTCTTTGTGGTTGAGTATATTCCAAGTGTTTTCTTCAAGCTACATTGAGAGATACGATGCATCATTAACTGTTCACCTAACTATGCAATTGAACATTGCAACTCATTCTCCCTATTGAACTGTAATATTATATGTGTAGATCAACCTGTCTCCCTATTGTATTCTATGTGTTGATCAACCTGTCCTTGTCTTTTTTTTTTTTTACTTTATTAGTGCATATATTACATGACTACATTCACTGTAGGGCACTGGAACATGTACATAACACTTTTCAATTCCTTTCTTTCCTCCTGCTCCTTCTACCCCCACCTTTTATTTTATAGCACCAGATTCATTTATTTATAAGATCTTATGAAGTTAATTATCATATATACAGATTGAAATCCAGACTAATAGGCCAAAGAACAGATAAAACATGTAAAACAACCGGTGTAAGTCAAGGCATACTTTAATATACATTGTCCCCACTGGATTACAATACCTTTTTTTCTTCATCTTTTTTCTATTATCTCTCCTTTATTTCATACTTTATATGTATGTTAAGTTTTTCATATAAGAGAAACCATGCAATATCTAATCTTGTCCTTGTCTTTCACTCCTTTACGCCTCCTCTGATAACCACTATTTCAGTCTGAAGTTTTATGGGCTCAATGTTTTTTGATTTCACACATAATTGAAATCATGTGACATTTGTCTTTATGTGCCTTAATGTTATGTCCTCTAACATTTTATCTATGTTGTCATATGGGACGAGATTTCTTTCATTTTAAAGATCACATAAAATTTTATTGCAAAGTTTACAATATTTCATTATTCATATCCAATATATTATTTAATTTATGATTTATTTTCATATCTTGACTATTGTAAATAAAGCTGCAGTGGATGTGGGAGTCCAAAGAAGACATTAAAAAAAATTAACAGGTACATGAAAATGTGCTCAACATCACTAATCATTAGAGAAATATAAATTTTTACCCCAGCGTAATCCCTCCTAACACTTGATAGAACAGCTATCATCAAAAAGATGACAGAAAATTGTTGGCTGGAGTTTGGGGAGGCAGAATATTTGTGCACTCTTGACAGGATTGAAAATGGTGCCACCACTATGGAAAACAATAAAATAGCCACCTGATCTAGCATTCCCACTCGGGACATACACCCCAGAAGAACTGAAATTGCAGTCCCAAAGAGATAGGTCTCCTACTTTCAGTGCTCCCTATTATTGGAGCAGTATCTTCTCTCTTTAGAGATTCTTCAAGACACACAAGATCAGAGAATAGCCTGTCATTTTCTCTCTAATTTTCCTCTCTTCAAAATTTCCTATTCTTCAGGAAGCAGGAAATTAGGTGTGCAGAAAAAGGGAGAAATTGGAATGTTAAAGACAAAAATTCAGTTGCATCTATCTCACAACTTATTGCATCCCAGATAGTATGTATTCTACTTCTTTGAAGAGAATTAACTCTCCTCTAGAATACGTACTGGAGGGCAGACAGATTAGGTAATGAGATTCATCCATCAAGCAGGAGTAAATATTTTACCAACAATTTAAGTAAGCTTCACTTTTCTTTTCTTTCACTGTTTCTTACACTTCCCTTACTGGAACTTTTCTACCAACTCTTGCTCTTAAATCTCCCTTTATATAAAGCAGGTTTTCCAAATAGTGCACGAGGACTCAACAAATTAGTTTCGAAATTGAGGAAGGATTTCCCACTGTTAGATCTGTCAGAATGAAAGTTTTGTTTTATTTCATTTTGTTTCTTTGTAAAACCTCTAAGTCTCAACATACTTATTGCAACTGTCAGATTTCTATTAGACAAATTGGGCATAATGTAAATACAGAGTCTCCCACCTTTGAAATTCTAACACTCAGCAGAAAAATAAACCTCAAAAGCCACAAAAGGAACTCAATTGTGAATTAAGGACGATGCCTTCCAATATAAAAATAAAAGCATGTTTAGATATAGAGTATTTTATTAAAGGCCATGCAAAAGAAGTCAGGAACAAAGAACGTACTTTCCAAATATATGAAGTTTTAGGATAAACCAAGTTCACATACTTTCATGCTCCACTTCTTAGACTCCTTGAATTCTACAGAGAAGGCCCAGGATGACCTGGGAATTTCAAATTCTGAAAAGATATCAACCACTAGAATTTAATAATAAGAAGTCAGAACTACCTGAAGTGCCCCAAATTCTTAATCATAATATTTTATGTATTCATAACACATTAAAATTGTTTTATAAAACTATAATAAGTAGATAGACACCATGAATATTTTTGTAATGGGATTGCATTAAATATTTCAGGGTGATTTTATTAAAATAATAGAAAACATTCATGATTATTATGAATGAATATTTTATTATGTTTATATATATATATTTAAAATAAGCTCTGCCAAATATATAGATATTTGATAACAGAAGACTTTATAAAAGGAAACATCACTCAATGCCATTTTTTACTGATGTTGACTGAAATAGTATGATTTCATTCAAAAGCTCAAGTTGGATGCTACGATATGTACTTCAAAAATCTCATTTCTAGTTTTTAATAATAAAAAGCATTGTATCTAATTTCCTTATCTTTATTTTGCTAATGAAATTTATATTACTTTTTCACTTTAGTTTTTAGGTCAGTTTCTAATTTCATGTGGCAGTATTTCATAGTAAGATTTGTCTATTCGCTTAATATCAATTCTTTAAAATATCAGTAATATGCAGTGAATAACCGAACACATCATATCTTTGTTAGTTATTTTTCCTAATGAAATGAAAACATATATAAATATAACAACCTACATATGGAAGTTTATAGTTTATAACAGCTCTATTTTTAATTGTTTGAAACAAGAAGTAATTCCAATATTGTTCAGTGGAAAGTTAGATGGGCTTAGGTATATCCACAAAGTGGAAAAAGACTTGGGAAGTAAAAGGACTGGATTACAACCATGTATGGCCACTTGAATGAATCTCAAACAAATTATTCTGTATGGGAAAATGTCTGCCTCAGAAAGGCACATATTCTTAATGCCATTTTTGTGATTGTCTTAAAAAAATCAAAATATAAAGGTAAATTATAGCCCGCTGGTTTCTGAGAGATTAGGTTTGGGGAAAGAGAAAACCATTAAGGGTTGGATTTGACATTTCTGTTGGTGATGCAGCTAGCTACTCAGCATGCATTTGTAGGAAACATAAGCCCACACATGCGGTAAAACACATGGAATTGTCCAGGAAATAAACTCAACTTCCCTCTATGATAACTGAAATAATAAAATTGCCAAGAGAAGCACTCTTTGTTATATAATGATCAGCAATACTTAACATGCTTACATGTATATTGGACTGTTACTACAGCAGAATAAAATCTTTTCACTTCTGTACACAGTATGGAAGTTTTAAAAGAAATTGTTAATTGCCTTGACCATCTTATGGGGACATTGAAGAAGATATAAAATCATCAGGTCAGATAAATACTTCAAAAGAACAAGTTGTTTAATGAATAACCATCGGAATTGGGTCTTGAAGTGTTAGTCAATATTATCTGATTAGGAGGAAATGTCTTCCTAGGAGTAATCAACTCTGTAGGCAAAATGATGAAAACTGTAATATTCCGAAATTTTTAAGAAAATACTGATGATATTATACGTTTAGATCTAGGGTTTGTAGAAGGATGTAGAATCAGAACTTGAGCAGGAAGAATCTATTTCAAAAGAACAACCTTCTTAGGAAGATAAACATTCAGTACTCTCTTTTAAGAATAGTAGTGAACTGCTGAACATTCTTAAACTAAAAGCATATTCTCCACCTACTACCTAAAAATTCCACTGGACCCAGCAATGCCCCTTCTAGGTAACTACCCGAAAGTGTTAAAAACAGCATATTACAGTGACACATGCATGCCTATGTTTATAGCAGCACAATTCATAATAGCTGAATCTTGGCAATGGCTTATATGGCTATCAACAGATGGATAAAGAAAATGTGATATGCCCACACATGGAGTCCTACTCTGCCATAAAAAGGACAAACTTGAGTCATTTGTAGGAAAATGGATGCGCCTTGAGACCATAATGTTAAGTGAAATAAATCGGATACACACTTTAAATAGTACATTGTTTTAATTGTTTCACTTACATAAGAAACACAATAAATAAAGAGCAAAATAAAAGATAGATAATAGGGAGTAGAGAAACAGAACTTCCTCATTTGGGAAAGGGATCAAGAGATTCAGAGAAGGCAGAGGGAGGAAGAGACAGGGTATGAAAGAGGAATTAAGATATATTATGTACATGTATCCCATCACACATGGAATGTAGACATTATATACTGCAAATGTACTAATAAAAATATTTTGTAATAAGAACTAAAACAAGACTTTGTTAGGGTAGAGCATATTATAACATTGCCAATTGCTTTCAAATTTCTACATGCTATTTGATCTAATATTTCTATGTTCATTGCTAACAAATCCATCCAGTCTTCTAAATTTAATTCCCTGGATGTATTTGTATTCTTGTTATTTTGCCTTGATTAAATAGGAAGAAAGATACAATCATCAATAACACATTAAAAAGAGTAAATAAAAAGAAATTATTTTCTATTTCTATGTGTTTATTCAATAAAGATATATAATATATACCTTGCATCCAGCAAGAGGTTACACATTGAGAACTAAAACAAAAGACTAACCTGGTATCTCTCTTCAAAGGGCTGTCTCATGAGAGATAGATAGCAAAAGCTAAACCTATGATTATAGTATACTATGATTTTGGTTACAGCAAAGATACCACAAAATTCTGTAAAAATGCAGAAAAGGGGTCTCAAGTATAGCTTCTAGGTATTTTTCAAGGTTAGAGGATGAATAATAATGATCTAATAGTACCTCAAAGAAAAGTGCTACATGGTATTATGGTTTTTATCTAGCTGTCCCCCAAAGCCTCATGCAGCCATAGTGGGGCTTTCCAGAGGTAGCAGGGTGAGGCTGTGTGGTGCTGGTGTTGAATTTAGGTGCAGACAGAATGCAAGAGTTGTGAGGTTAGGAAATCTTCCACCTAGATTTCAGAAGAAGCCCTGGGAGGCCAAGCAGTGTGGTCCTGAGAGGACAGTTTGTGAAGCTGAAGGTGCAGTGGAGACCCTAAAAGGTTAGAGAAGCCAAGAATATGAATTGGCTGAGGAAGGCTACAAGGAAGGAGCAGATCAACCCAACAGAGGAGCTGTGGGAGCTGCGGCCATCAGCAGTGCTGTAGTTGCAGAATTCCCTGAGCCATTTAGAGATCACATCTTGCCACAGATTGCTCCAGGAGCTGGATGTGTAACTACAGGACTTTACGTTTGTCTTGCTGGATTAGGGACTTGCTTTGGTCCCATTTCTTTCTACCTCCCTATTTATACCTTTTGGAACAGGAAAGTTTATCTTGTGCCATTGTGTGTTTGAAGTGTTTAACCTTCTTTTCCTTTGAACAGGAGGCTTGCAGCTAAAAGTTTGCCCTCAGATCTCAGAGGAGACATTGGACTTGGACTTTTCAGCAATGCTGAAATCATTAGGACTTTAGCAATTCTTAGAGATGGACTAAATGCCTTTTGCATAATGGAATGTGCAAGAGTCTGTTGGAGACTAGGGGTGAAATGTTATGGCTTGAATCTAGATGTCCCCACAAAGCCTCTTGTGCTCATAGGTGGGAAGTTCCAAAGGTAGCTGGATTAGTGTGTGTAATACTGGGATTAAGGGTGCCAAAAAAGCAGATAGCCTGGATGGAACATAAAGGGACAGAAAGAAGTTACTTTACTACTTTGCTGTTTCTGCTTTCTGCTTTTCTATCTCCTGTTTTCTTGCCATGAACTGTTTCTCCTCTGTGATGCCCCTCTTCCATGCCACCCTGTCTTGGAACCAGCCAACTATGGACTGAAACCTCTACAAACTGTAAGCCAAATAAACCTTCCCTCCTTTAAATTGTGGGTGTCAGGTATTTTGTCTCAGCAATGAAGAAAGTAACTAAGACACATAGCAAACAGAGGAAGCAGGGTGAGTTTTGTACATGTGGTACACTGAGGGAATTGCAAGTAATTCTGTGTACAGAAAGTGTGTGTGTAGCCAAGTCGGTTGGCCAAGACAGTTGAAGGTTGCACTTCGTATCAGAGAGAGAGTAAAATCAATACTTTAACTCTGAAATAGAATAATCAGCATCTTCTTTGAAATTCAGTTTGAAAAACCAGATTAAAATGATAGCTTTCTAGTTATGGTGGAGAGGATGGTTGGCAAAATTGTGGCTCCATGTCTAACCACTTGTATGACTAGTACACTCTGAGATGCTCCATTGCCTACATTTGTTAATTATTAGACAAAAATGAATAACCTGGATCATGGATGTGCTGTACTCTTTGGTGGGTTCGTTCATTTATGAGTTCAATAGCAGAATGTGCCATTAGGAGACAGGATCAGCTTAGAGGTGGATTACTGTGAGCGACCTGAAAAGTGTACTCTTGTCCTTAGCTGCGATTATACTCGTTGTGTAACTTAATGACACAACATAACATGCTACTAAGTGGATGTGAATATATGTAAGTTATTAAAGCAAGGATCTGAAGAAAGCAATAACCAAATTTTAAAACTACTATGACAATCTTTAACAACCTAATATTAAACGGACTTTTCTCTCCTTTTCTCTCAGCTCTCTGGCCGTTGTGGGTTGAGCACCTTTTCCTCTGCTGTCCGTGTCCCTCTGCCATCCTGTTTCTGCTTAGAAGCCAGCTGACCATGAACTTGAAAGAGAGTAAAAAGAAGCAGCAAGATACACCATGTACAGGTACAAATACCCTATGATGAATATCTCTTCCTTTGAGTTGTGAGTGTTGAGTATTTTGTCCCAGTGGTTAGAAAGTGTTTAAAACAACATACTCTGAGAAAGAAAAATGGTAAAATCCCGTTTTTGTGTTTACAATTTGGGTAGGAAAGATGCATGAATAAGGATTCCTAGAAAAGATTCAATCTCTGAAGACAAACACCAAAAGCAGTTTTTTCAATAAAATAATCACCAATATAACCCATCCTCACATATGGTGGACATGCAGTTATTGAAAAATGAGATATTTTCTATTTTCAGATAACGTACACAACGCTTAAGGAAAGTTTTCAAAACTCATGGCAACATGGAAGACCTGGCCTAAATTTTTCTAATGAGACTCTAAGACAAATAAATCATTTGCCATCACAACATTCCTCTAGGAAACTTGATCGACGAAATCTATGGGGATTTCTCACCATCAACAATCAATTCTATAGCACATTCTCCAGAGGACACCATGAGAGTATCCTCCAATTCAGTTCAATTCTGCTTCTAGGAAAGGGTGCCTGATCTCAAAGTTTGAGGACTCAGGCCCACAAGGCTTCTTCTCCTATCCATCGCCAGCCACAGACCTGTTCTGGACACTCATGTAGATATTTCTTGTCTTTCGTGTAGACAATATATTCTTACAAATCCAAAATGACTTTAAAAATGTAATAAGTAGTAAACAAAGGGACAGTTCAATTGTGTGTACATGCACATGTGTGTGTGTTTGGAAAACAGGGCTAATAAGGTATACTGTTTTGGGTGGCTGGTAGGGGAGGATGTCTAAAGTAACTGATGCTCACCTGGGGCTGATAACTCATGCTCGTACTCACAGCTCTCTGGGATGCTGAGGCAGCAGAATCCCAAAATGCAGTCTAGCCCGGGCAGTTTAGTGATTTAGCAAAACCCTGTATCAAAATAAAAAAAAATAAATAAATAAAATTTAAAGCAAGTGTTGGTAATATAGCTCATTGCAAAGGCCCTGAGTTTAATCCTAACTGCCATCCAAAATAAAAAAGGAACCAACGCTCACAAATTATCACTTTGCCAGCAATTTCCAGTTCTGGTAACATCCAATGTAATCCCCAACCACTGCTAAAAATAAAATTGTTGTTCAGACTTCACATGATGCTTCCCTTTGGTCTCCTGAGGATGTGGCTGAGGACTTCTGCAAAGGAGTACAGCCAGGTGCCCAGGGTCCAGGAGAGGGAGGCAGGGCAAAGGGAATCTAATCAAGAAACTTTCTTTTCTGCATTGACTTTTTCAAGTGTAAATTTGGGTCGAGGTACCCCATTTACACCCTAACTGGGGTGTGAATATCTTCGAGTGTCTTTGCAGCTGTTGGACATTTGGGTTCCAGCAAGTGAGGGCAAGCTCTGTGCACTCTGTTCGCTGATTGAAGTCAGATTGACAGAATGTCCCGGAAAAATCCAGACCTGCTTTCAGCTAGGTGATAAATAATGTAGATGTTAGGAGCGCTTCGCCTGATCCCGTCGCACACCGGTGGGCTTGCAGATCACAAGGCTCTGGGAAAATGTGCGTTTCCAATGACTTTGAACTAGGAGAGAATCAGTAGGAAATAAAGCGATTATACTCATTGTGTAACTTAATGACACAACATAACGTGCTACTAAGTGGATGTGAATATATGTAGGTTATTAAAGCAAGGATCTGGAGAAAGCAATAACCAAATTTTAAAACTACTATGACAATCTTTAATAACCTAATATTAAACGGACTTTTAAGGAGTTTCAAGCAACTTTGAGTAATAAATGGAATTAACCAAAAAGAAGTAGCATTTTCAAAGCGTATCAATCCAATCAGTCTTTTTCCTATTTTGTAATAATTTATTTGTATTATTCTTCAAGAGACTGTGAACATATGTGTTTATTTTGGCTTTGATGTATTGAAACTCATTACTGAGGGCTTTTTTCTAAATATCCTTTGAAATATTTATGTGAACTACAGACTTATAGCATCATTATTTATAAATTAATTTTTATTTTCTCTTTCTGTACCCAAAGTCCTAATACACATTCTAATTTCAGCATCTGATTGTTGGGCTTCAGTTAACGGGGGCAGAAAGAAGGTCTCTAAATTGGAAGCTCCCAATCTGCCCTGGAAAGTCGACTTTTGTTGCACAATACTGCTTTTGACACCTGTATCACATAAACAATTTATAGAACAACATGACTTTCTGATGTATTAATCGAATTCACTATTGTGGATTTTATTATGGAATTTCCTGTTATATGCTTGCCTTATGCCAAAGATTTTTTGCTTTTAATCTAATCCACAAATAAAGAAAACATACTAAATTATATTTTTAACTTTTCAATTCTGGAAAAATATGCCTAGCATAAATTAACCATTTTAATCATCTTACATGTTATAGTGGCTTTAAGCCATTTACGTGTCAGTGGCTTTTAGTGCACTTAGGCTGGTATGTATTCATCACCATCATCCTTTCTCAGAATGTCTTAATCTTGCACAACTGAAACTGTATAGCCATTAAATAATAACTCCTCATTCTTCCTTCTCCGCAGCTCTCAACAACAGCCGTTCAACATTTTCTCTTTACTTTTTTTTTGAGAGGGTTGCTGGGAATCAAACTCAGGGCCTTGCTCTTGTGAGGCAAGCAGCACTCTACCACTAAACTAAATTACCAACCCATCTCTCTTTATGTTTTTAACTCTAAGCAACATACATAAGTGAAATAGGGCAGTGTTTATACATCCGTGACTGGTTCGATTTACTTAGCACAATGTCTTTAAGGTTACTCCATGTTGGATCATATGTCAGAATGTCATTCATTTTAAAAGTTGCATAATGTTCTATTGTAGGTGTACACCACATTTGGTTCATTCATTCATCTGTTGATGGACATTTGTGTTTTTTCCACCATTTAGCTAATGTAAATACTGCTTCTGTGAACAAGGGTGTACAAATATGAGTTTTTGCTTTCATTTTCATATTTGTTTCAAGTGTATGCCCAGAAATGAAACTGTTGAAACATACTGTAATTTTCTGTTTGGCTTCTTGAGGAACTGATATACCACTTCCTGTAGGCGCTGACCCATATTACGCTCCTTTTTTTTTTTTTTTCTTAATTTTATTTCAGTCGTACATTGTAGGTGTACATAGTGATCACATTCATCGTAGGGGTTTTGTACCTGTACATGGTATATCTCGCTGCTACCATTTTATATTCTTAACAGCAATGTGCAAGTATCTAATTTCTTTGCATTCTGGACAACACATGTTATTTTATTTTCCTTTTTAAAAATACAAACTTCCTGATGATGTGAAGTGACATCTCACTGTGGTTTTGACTTACATTTCTATAATGATAAGTTACATTGAGCACCTTGTTATGTGTTTATCAACTATATGTTGATTTTTGAAAAATAAATGTATTTAAATTCTTTGATAATTTTTTCAAAAATCAGATAATTTTGTTATTGTAGTTAATGAGTAAAGTTATGTTCTTAATTGGATTTTTATTCTATTTTTCCGCTTTTAGTGTTTCTAAATTCATGGCTTTGGATTTTTTTCAAGTGGTTTAGCAACAATAAATAAGATTTCCCTACATAAATTTTCATGAGGTGCCTGTTTGCAGCTTTCAACATGGATATATGCAGTTTACTAAATGCACTGCCATGACGTACTGTAAGTTAAAATGAACAGATATCTCTAGGACTAAAAGAATGAAAAATATCAAATGGGTCAACCCAATTACATGTTGTAATATCTATTTCTTCCAAAGGAGATGAAAGCAAGCTAGATTTTATTTTTTTCTGTCTCATAAAAATAAAAAAGTGATACATGATAAAAAAAAATTCATTTTACCTTAAAAATAGTAGAGATGAATTTGGAGTAAGTTGCTCCAGTAAAATGCAAGTTAACAGATCCCAAACCTATAGAACCTACTGATTCTTTGACCACTACAAATATATGTCCATCTGAAAAGCAGTACATCTTATGCTGACCTCGTCCTGTCTCACCCAAACTGACTATTCATTTTAGTTTCCCCTTCCAAGCAATAACTGCTCCCCACTCGTGTACACAAAGCAAAGGCTTGCACACACCTGAGACTCCTCTGCATTCTCTTATTCCTCCTCATCAAATTCAAGATTGAATTTTCTCCCTTATGTAGCTCACAAATTTATTAACTCTTTAGTTCAGTTGTGCTTTTACTATTTCAATGTTCCAACCCACCCTATCTCAAATACTGGAACAATTTCATAATACAACTCTGATTTCCTTTTTGTCTCTCACTAGTCTATTGTCCATATCACAAATCGTTCTAAATCCAACTTTGCCATGTCTTCCTCTTATCTAATACATTTTTTCTAAGGTTCTCAGTGCCCCCAGGACATAATGAAAACCTGATTCAGACTGAAAGGCCATTAGACTGCAGCCGATCGATTTATCTCTGCAAACTCTCCTTTTATCCCTTTTCTTTTTTTCTCACTCTTTAGCTTCATCTAAGTTTCTTCAACACATATTTTCAACTCTGCAGCTGTGTTCGTGTTGCCATTTAAACATGGAATGGATTTTATATTTTTGAGGTTTGCAAGACTGATTTCTGATCGGTGGTTTTAACAGTTCATCTTAATTGTCTTCCTGACAAGTTAATGATATTCCTGGAAAGGTGATCGGATTGTGGTAGCATGATAGTCATAGGTTGATTAAATCACTGATATTCATAGCAGAGTGTGTTATGAGGCGGTGGGGCCCCATGGAGCAGGTGGGTGTGAGTGTCCACCTTTGGAAGTTAGACCTCTCAAGGGCACCCTTCTCCTGGCCTTCGCGGAACGAGACACTATACTCCACACTATCTTTCCTCCATGATGTTTCTGCCTTGGAGCAAGGTGAAGGTGGACTGCAACCTGTGAAACCATGTGCCAAACAAACCATTTTGTCCCTTAAATTGTAGGCATCATGTAGTTTGTCCTAACAACTGGAAAGCTGACAAGTGTAGCTGTCAATTTTGAAGAAATTCCGAAGTTATCTTCTCTTGACACCTAAATCAGGGTAAAACACTCTAACTTACTGTTTTCACTCACCTGGTGAGTCCTCTAAAGTAACTTATTAGATTGTACGATTTTACCCTTTTAATTCATATGTACATTACCAGACTGAAATTCCAGGAAGGCAGCAAATGATCTGTTTTGCTCATAGCTTTATTAAATGCCCTACCCTAATGCTTGATATCATGGGCCTAATTCTGTCCTTCACTCCTTTTGCTAACCTGGAAAGTTCATAAATTGAAGTTCTAACTGTTATTGTCTTGAAGGATATCTATATTTGGATACAGGATTTTTCAAAGAAGTAACCAAAGTCAAACGAGGTCATATATTTGGCTCTTATTTCAGAATGATTAGGGTTCATATAAGAAAAGGAAAAGGATAAGGGACACAGGCGCATAAAGAGGACAGTTAGAAGGTAACCTTCTGCAAGGAAAAATTCAATGAATTTCTAAATAAACTTTGCAGTGAATATTTTATTAACCCAAGTTTCGCACTTACTATGAGACATTCATTCCGCTATATAATTTTTCATCTGTAATAAGCTTGCAAGTTGTCCATAATTATCTTCAATTTTCAGATGAGGAAACTGAACCTTAGGGAATTCAAGTAAATTCTCTGAGAATACCAAATAAGTAGTGAAACTGAATTTCAGACACGTCATTACACTCAGAACATCATCATAACGTAATACTTTTTTTTTAAATCATTGTAGCAACGTAGATTTATTTGACTTCATCTTTTTTAAAATTTTATTTTAATTCATCATAGGGGCTTTGTACCTGTACATGTTATATCTTGTTGCTTCTTTTTTCCCGTTCCCCTCCCCTCCCTTCAGCCCCTCCTCCCTCCTTATTTACAAAAGCTTCATTTCCATTTTTCCCTTCCATTTCTTATTTCTCTTGTCCCTCCTTTCCTTTCCCCCTCCCCCTCTCTTGTTCCCTTTCCCATTTGGACATTTTCTTCCCTTTCCCAATATAATACATTTTAGTCATTATTTACACTTTCAGTTTCTCACACCAGAGAAACAATGTGGTATTTAAACATGTGTGTCTGATTTATTTCACTTAAGAGTGTGGTCTCAAGATGCAGCCATTTACCTAGGAATATCTCAAGCTTATCATTCTTTATGGCAGTGTAGTACTCCATTGTATGGAAAAACCACATTTTCTTTATCCATTCCGCTGTTGATGGGCATTTGGGCTGTTTCCAAGATTTAGCTATTACAAACTGTGCTGCTATAAACATGGGTGTGCATATATCCCTGTGGTATGATGCTTTTCATTCTTTTGGGAACATACCAAGAAGGGGAATAGCTGGGTCAAATGGAATCTCTAGTCCTAGTTCCTTGAGGAATCTCCGCACTGATTTCCATAGCAGTTGCACCAGTCTACACTCCCACCAATAGGAGAGAAGGGTTCCTTTTTCTCCACTGCCCCTCCAGCATTTGTTATTGGCAGATTTGTTGATAACAGCCGTTCTTTCTGGAGTGAGGTGGAATCTCAGGGTTGTTTCGATTTGCATCTCTCGAATGACCAGTGAGGTTGAATATTTTTTCACATGTTTATTTCGTTGTTATTCATTAATGGCCCCACGGACTTGAAGTGATCAGGCCATAAAACGTTTTTGTGATGAAGTTTCTTTAGCAAGTTCTTGTTTAAATTATCATTTATTTGATGAGTAACGTTTTTAACTTGCTTTGCTTTGTGAAATTTAAAAAGGGATGTTTTTGCCCGTCTAAAACAATAAATGTCACTGTGCAGTTTAAAAAAAAATAGCATCCAAAAAAATGAAGTACCTAAGAATCAATCTAACAAAGGAAGTAAAAGATCTATACAATGAAAACTACAGTACTTTGAAAACAGAAATTGAAGTAGCTATCAGAAAATGGAAAGATATCCCTTGTTCCTGGCTAGAAAGAACCAATATAGTGAAAATTGTCATATTTCCAAAACTGTTTACAGATTTAATGCAATCCCAATTAAAATACCAACAGTATACCTCACAGAATTAGAGAAAAACAATCCTAAAATTCATCTGGAACCAAAAGTAACCTAGAGTAGCAAAAGCAATTCTGGACAAGAGTGACAAAAAAAGTAATACTTTTTAAATTATCTTTCAATCAGGATTACTTTGTTTTATTTTTTTCTATAAATGAAACAATAGTATTCTTGCCTGTAAACATATCAATAGCATGTTTCTCTACAATCAGTGAAAATTTGAGATTAACTATGATTTTGTGGTGTACAATATAAGAAAACTACATAAATAATCCTTGAGAGAATTTATTCAGTGTTTGGTTCTCAATTGCTCGAATCTGTATGGTAGTAATTATTTGATGAAATTAGTGAATCGAGTTTAAAATGTCAGTTAATAAAGCATGTTTTGATGAACAGAAAGTCATGTAATTAATATGTAACAGTTAATTTGGTAATAAATTAACTATTTTGGTAGTACACACTTGACTCTAGCGCTATGACCAAGTTGAAAGTCTGTCCCACTTAGAAGCTATTTATGTCATATCTCACCTGCGGGCCATTCGAATGGGTTCTTCTTGATAGTCAAGTCATCTCTGAATGCCACCTCAAAGAGCTGTGGTCAGACTGGAAAGAATTAACACATATAAACCCAGACACAATGTTGTTACTGTTGACTTTGTCATGAAGGAACAAAGATTTCCTTTATGACATTACGCCCAAGTATTTCTTAAAAATTCAGAAGATTGAATATGTACCATTAGAAAAGAAGTATTTGAAATAGCAAGTTTGAATACTTTATGGAAAACAATGTGTTCCAAGTTTAAAACTCTGAAAGCATTTAAAGCACTTCACCTCTAGCCTCCTTCCCTTCTTTTCCTTGTAGTATTTCACAGAAGCACAATTTATGATAGCAGACTTGGGTATGCAGCAGAGTTTGAGGAAATAAAAGCTGGCTAATGCTTTGTTCAAATCCTGAGAATTCTGTTCCCAATTCTGTAAATGGAATTTCACATTTACTGGGTCAGTACATTGTCCTCAAGCCTGGTTCTCAGTTGTGGTGGACTGATACAGTCAACTTGAGCAGGAACGTCCAGCTGGACTGAGATGGTTGGTTCTGGGCATAGAAGATCTACCTGAGGATTGTCGCTGACACAACATAAAGGAGAACAGGAGCAGAACATAGGGGCTGGCTGTTTCCCAGGAGAATATCTGTTGTGGCTGGTTCTCCCAAAGGGAACTCGGCTGTTCTCATTGCAGAAGGAGCTCGGGGCCTTGCTGTCATCAGGGATGGCTGCTGTTCGCTTCAGGGGAGCTCTGGTCTTCAGTTCTGCCTTGGTCATTGTATCCTGGTTCCAGAACAGATTCTTCAGCCTTTTAGTGCAAACATACACATACGTGGAACATTGCTGTGGGCTCCTATCCTTCCACTGGATCTTTTGAGTCATTTTGCACTGTCCTGCATTTGGCTTGTGAGTGAACGCTGCAATTTGTAGATATATGCATCCCATATTAAATCTGCTCTCTTGCAAACCGTTGACTCTAGAAAAGTAACTAATACATTAGTTCTATAATTATCTCCTTTATCACTTAACAGAAGGCTGATTCTTTCACTATCTTAAGGAAATCTTTGAAGTCATGTCCATTCACTGTTAAGCTATTAGGGTTGATGAGGGGAAGGGCATGCCTGGTTCCAATAGTTTAATCTCAGCAACTGCTACGGATATCACAGCAGCCTACAAATCTGGCCTGCTGCAGTGGTACTCAGTTTGCTGTCAAGTGTGTCCGAGTTGATGAGTGCTGCCAAGTTCACAGTGGAATAAAATCTCCTCCTCCTTCTCCTTTCTAAGTGGGTTGGTGAGTGTCACTCATTTTTTTCATGGTTTCTGTCATGGTTTTAGAGAACTCTCTTAAGTATTGTTTATATCTCATCGGGGGAGTATTAGTTCCTTGAAAATG
>PVJO010010657.1:0-63208 GCA_004026905.1 Hystrix cristata
GGGAGGCTTGGGGGGCAATGTGAAGCCAAGGGGTTAGAGGTATAAGTGGACCGTTGTTGAGTTTCAGCCCCATTTAATGTGATGAGATCATTAAAACTCACTTCCCACTGATCCTTTGATATTAAGATTGACTTTATTAATAAAAATGAGAACTAATGCATACAAACTTTTTTTTTTAGACAGTCTTCCTATATAGTTTGGGCTTGTCTTGGACTCATCATGAAGCCGAGGCTGGCCTTGAATTTGAGGCAATCCTCCAGGTTTTTTGTTTTGTATTGTTTTTGTTTTTTTATACTGGGGATTGAACCCAGGGTCTTTGCACTGGGTTACACTCCCAACCTTTCTTATTTTTGTTTTGAGACAGGAACTCACTAAATTGCCCAGGATCTCTCTAAGTTGCAATTCTCCTGCCTCAGCTTCCTAAGTAGCTGACATTACAGGTGTGTACCACCACGCATAGCTAAAATCTAATTAGTCTAAAAGCTAACTAGAACATTTTTAGTAGGATTGCTTTTAGTTCAGTGGAAACTGAGAAATCAGCCTCTTGAATGACAGTGGTGTTACTAAGACAAATTGAAAACTTAGTATAAATCACCTGTGACTATCAATTTAATTGAAATATCAGAAGAGTTTTTTGTAGTTGTTTATGTGAGATCATAGTTCAAACGGGCATAACATTTAGCCAGTGAGAGCTGCATGAAATGGTAAAACCACCAAAAAAAAGTAACCAAAGAAGAAAAAGAAATGAGTTGGGTGGCACATATCTATAATCACAGCACTTGGGAGGCTGAGGCAGAAGAATCATTGAGAGTTTGAGGCCAGCCTAGACTACCTAGCAAGATCTTGTCTCAAAAAACCAAAAGAAAAGAAATAACACGAGATTTCTAAAAATTATTAACTTATTTTGAAATTATATAATAATTTGAAGAAACATTTGTACTAACTTTTCTCATATGGGAAGCAGTTTTATATACACACGTGTACGTGCATATGTAATGATACACACGTAATTTTTATAACTTAGAAGTGAATATATTATAATTCATATTTACATACTGATTTATAGAGTAATTTGCAATGTATGTTGGATAGGTGGACTATCACTGTTGACTACAAAGTATCAGCAAATTCCATCTGAGACAGGATGACATGGTAAGGAAAGAAAGTACTTTTTCTCAAATAACTAGTATTGGAGCATATATTCCAGGCATGGTAAGATCAGTGACACAATAATGTCATAAAGGGTCCTTTCTGTACCTTTCCTGCTTTCCTTAGTGTGAGGACTGACATGAGGCTGGACCCTCTCATGATATCAACATGGCCACAGGATTTTCTCCTGTCACTTCTGTGGTGCCTTAAAATATGCTCACCAACTCTTTAATACTCTTTCTTCCCTGCATAAATGAAGCGTAATTCCTCTCCTCTTAAACGTGGGCTGTTCTTAGTGATTCACATTTAATGAATAGAATGGAAGAAAGTCTAGTGTCTTGCTCCTAAAATTAGACATAAAGACATTGTGGTTTCCTGTTTGTTTTTTCTCTTAATTACTCACTCTTTAGAGAGAGCCACCTACAAGGTCATGAGAACACACAAGTAACGCTATGGAGAGGCCTACATAGCAAGTGACTGAGGCCCTCTGCCAGCAATGAGCTGAGAACTTGCATCAACAGCCCTCTGAAGGCAGATCCTTCAAGCTGGGCATAGTGGCTCATGCCTGTTATCTTAGCACTCTAGGAGACCGAGGCAGGAGGATCCCAAGTTTGAGCCCAGTCTAGGCAACTTAGCAAGACTCTGTCTCAAAATAAAAAAAAAGAGCTGGGAATGTAGTTCAGTGGTACAGTTCTTGCCTAGCATGTGTGAGGCCCTGGATTCAATTCCTACTACAGAAAAAAAAAAAAATTCCTGACTCACGGAAACTGTGAGATGATAAAATTATATAAATTATTTGTTGTAAATTATTGCATAGCAATAGATAACTAACACAACACCTACCTATAACAACATTCAAAGGAGGAAAAGGTATGACTTTACCTTCCATTATAAAATTGAGCAACTCTTCATTCCATAACATAGAGTAAGTATTCCTGTCTCTGTCTTTTTCTGAAATTTTCTGAGACTTCCTGGCAATCTCCACCCCTCCCCCATTTCGTCAAGCAGACTCAGGTCATATTCCAGTCACTAAGCCAATTACAGAAAGAATGGTATTGCCACAATTGATTTATACTGAACAAGATCTATCCCTGGGGCTGGAGATGGAACCTGCTTTTTCTGAAACTGAGGACTGTGTAGGTAATATGGCATCTACCAGGAGTTAGGGTAGGAAGCTGGGCATGGTAGCACATGCCTGTGATTCCAGCACTTCGGGAGGTTAGGTAGGAGGGAGGACGATCAAAAATTGAGCCCAGCATGGTGGGCACCTGTCTCAAAACAAAAAATAAAAAAGGGCTTAGAATGTAGCTCAATGCGAAGGCCCTTGGTTCAATCCCTAATACCCAAAATAAAACACACACACACACACACACACACACACACACACAGAGGTTGAAAAAGAATTAGAATCAGGAATGGATATTAAAAAGTGACTTAATCAAGATAGTGTAGGTTGTGCTGTTTAACAAAAATCTATGAATTTTCAGTGATTTAGCTCATGAGAAGTTTGTTTCTCTCATAGTAATGTCCAGTTTCCCTTGGCATGGAGACCCTGGCTGAAAGCAGTTATCAACTGAACAGTTGCTTCTTTGATCTCTGCAATAATGGAGCAGGAAAGCATCCAATTATTTATTGAATCCTAAATCCTTTTCCTTATGGAAGTTACACATAATCACCTCTCTTTTATTTTCTTTTTCTTTTGTTCTGAGGATTGAACCCAGGACCTTTGCTCTGAGCTATATTTTGAGACAGAGTCTCTTAGTAAATTTTCCAGACTAGGTTCAAACTTGTAATTACATGTACTGTCTCAGCCCCCCGCAGTGTTGGGATTTCAGGCACGTGCCACTATACCCAGCTACATCTCTTATTTTATGTTATTTTTTTAAATGTTTTTACATCTCTTATTTTATTGACCAAAGGAAATTGCCTAATTTTGAAGAGGTAAGGTAATACAATATCATGATGACCATAAACTGTAGACCCAGAAATAGGTGGTGAACATTACTGATGATGACCTAGCCAGTAAAGGGCAATAGTTTGAATGTGCTCTAAAATTTGTGAGCTGGAAGCTTTGTCCACAGTGTGGTTGTGTGTGGCAATAGTACCTTTAGGATGTAGGTGTGTCAGCTTCCCATCACTGTGCCAAAATATGTCAGGAAAGTCATCTTAAATTGAGAAACATTAATTTTGGCTCACAGTTTTAGTGTTTCACTTTGAGTCCTGAGACAAGGCAGAAACTCTGCAATGGAAGGGCATGGCAGAAGAAGGCTGTCTTAACTCATGGCAGCTAGGGAGAAAAAAAAGAGGAGGGATGAGACAGGAGGAGAGAGGAGAGAAGAGAAAAGATAGAAAGGAGAGAGGAGAGAGAGAGATAGAGATAGAGAGGGAACTAACATGTGCTGGCACTTTTCCTCCTTCCCCTTTTGTTCTGCCATCCCAGCCTGTTGGATGGTGCCACCTACATTCAGGGAAGGTCTCCCTGATTTGCTGTCTTGTGTGCTTGTTGTTTCTGGAAACACCTTCAAACACACACTCAGAATTCTGCTTTACTAATTTCTTAGGCATTTCTCAGTCCAATCAACTTGACACCCAAGATTAACCATTGCAGTGGGGCCTGTTGAGCTCCACCTTTGTGAATGGATTAATGCTAGTCTTGCTTAGGTGATTTAGTTCTCGAGAGTGGGTGGCTATAAAGGGTGGCTTCCCTACATGCTTGCTTCCTGCTTCGTGTGGCTGATTCCCTTCCTGGTTTTGCATCATGTGTCATGATGCACCATGTGCCCTTGCCAGGTCACTGATTCATGCTGCTTGGACCCTATAGCCACCAGAGTCATGATAAGCCAAATAAACTTCTCTACTTTATAAGTTACCTGGCCTCAGGTACTTTTTCATAGCAACACAAAACAGACTAACAGAAGGAGAAAAGCAAAAGTTGCTTGCAAAGAGACCCCAAGCTAACAGAGTTTAATAGTGCCTTTCCATACTCCACTCCCTATACTTCCCGAGATCTTTCACGGAAAATCTTTTTCTTCTAGTCTTTGTACTTTAAAACCACAAGGAGTTAAGTAGATTGGATTTAGGGTACATGGCACAGGGACAGGCCCTAGCTTAATTGCTGGCACTAGATCTTAGCATGAGTGGACGGGTCTGAACAGACTACTTGGAAACTTCAGTGAAAACATTGACTCAGCACCATGTGTCTAACTGCAGCTGTTATGTAGGTCTAAATGTGATTTTGCTAATAATCCTAAATTTATAATTACATTGAAATTTTGCAGTACTTTGATGTTGAAATCTACACGTCAAGAGCTCACTTCTCCTCACTGCTCATGATGTGGAATGGTTATTAATCTAATAAAACACTGGAAAGCTTCCTTGCTAAAGAAACATCAATTCTAACTGTGGTGGTTAGTCTGTTTCAGGACCTGAAAGACTCCTAAAAAAGTCCCTAAGGTTGGGGATTTAGCAAGCATGAGGCCCTGAGTTCAATCCCCAGCACACCTCCTCATCCCCCCACAAGTTCCTGAACTACAGGACTTGAGGTTCCCTGCTTTGCACTATCATTTGGAATCTTATTTCTGCCTGATGGCTGGCCTGTTGATAAATCTGGAATGAAAACTCAGTTTTTCTGATTTCTAGCTCTGGTATAATTCTAGCTAACTCAGTCTCATTTTCTACCTCTTTCTGAGGAGGTCTCTGGCTGCCTCTGGTCTGCTACCACTCACTTTGCTTTTCTTGTCCTTCTGCCCTTCTCCCACAGCACATCCTCTTGCTCCTGTCTTTCTAAAGCATGTCATCTCACCCTGTAATAACTGATTTCCTGTGTATCTTCCTTCTGAGCCTGTAAATGCTTTGAAAGTAGTTTCCATGATGTTTGCAGTTTTTTCAATTCACAAGTCTAGCACAGTGAATAGTAATATGGTGCCTGGTTGGTAGAAGTATTCATGACTGTTGAATGAATTACTCTGGGAAGGACGACTCTATGTCACTATATTATGTAAACTTCCAATAATGCAAGAGTCTTTTAAAATGCACTATTTGTGGGCTGGGAATTTGGCCAGTGGCAGACTACTTATGTACTGGATGCGAAGCCCTGGGTTCAAATCCCAGCATGGCCAGAAAAAAAAAAAAAAAAAGAAGAAAAGAATAGAAGAAAAGAAAAACTCATTGCTTTGACTTCTTAAAGCAGGATAAGCTAGCAGTATCTTTTGAAATGTAAGTAGTGGAAAAGATTCAGTCCTTCATTTACTAGGAACAGTTGATCCAATTAACTCCTTATAAGCGTTTTCTGGGAGTGATTTTCAGTTTTGGGTGGGGTGTCACTTCCTATCACTAAATGACTTTAGGGCAGAAAAGTCTCAAGGGATGGGGCGAAAGTGTTTGAAGCTCCTTTGGCATTCTCATATAGTTACCTCTGGTAGAATGTGACCCGTTTTCCTTCCTTCCCCACTGCACAAAAAGACTATTGTTGAAGTACAGGTCAATTTTATTTTGATCTGGAGGATTTTAAGATGAATTGGGCTCCTCCACTCGAAGCAGGACTTTATTATTAGTGGTGGAGTTCTTACTTTCTGGTCCCTAAAACTGCTGAAAAAGTTCATTAAGTTTAAGTGTAGACACATAGGGGAAATCGTTTGTTATTGCGCTTATATAGCAAGTGTGATGTGTCCTGGTCTTGTGGGTGGTGACTGACCGCTGGGGCCCTGTGCTCATCTTAGCGGAGGTCACAACCTGCCTCAACTGAGCTGGGAAGAAGCGTCCACGGGCAGGATGTAGTCCAGCTGTAGATCTGCTCATTTGAAAGCCTGGAGGCTTACAGTTGCGAGTTAGCTCCAGTCGGCCCACATTGCAGGAGTCTCTATACGGGCCGGAGTGGAGGTTGCTAGAATGCCTTCCGCATTCCTCTTCCTCCTGTGGCCGCGGCCCCGTGCGGGGGAGGGCCGAGTGGCAGCCAGCAGAGCCCAAGAGGACAGAGCCTAGCACCGTGCTGGTGGCTCTCAGGCCGCGGGGCACGTGGACAGGGACTATGCATACGATCTGGTAGACGTGTCACGAAACAGGCAAACGGGATCACTTTCGTAAAGCTCAGGAGGACACTGTGGTTTTCAATTATAGTTTTACAGGTCCATTCATGCTTATTAATATCTCATCTGTAAAATGGGGCTACAAAATAAAAATTACAACAATTATTATCCAAAAAAAGAGAAAGAAGAGAGGAAGCCTGCGGAACAAAGCTGGGCTCTTTTCCTGTGACTAGTGGAAAAGAACTAAGTAACTGCTTTTGTTGATTTTATTCCGGCCCAATACAAAGGCAGAGCCTATGCAACAAATGTTTCCTTTTGTTCCGGGCCTTGTAAAGAGTCGAGTCTTTCTTTACGAAGAATCCCCTTTGTGCTTTCCCTGCCCGACAGGCAGCGGGGATTATCCCGGAAAGCTCCCTCGAGCTGTTTTCCGGGTTACACACATTGCTCTGGAGTGCGGGCGGTTGCCGTGGCGACGGCTCCCCGAGGTCCCGCCCCGCCCTTTAGCGTCCAGCCGGCGCTGCCAGCTGTCTACAGGTGGGCCCCGACTTCGCGTGCTCCTCCCCACAGCTCCAGAATGGCAGGGAAGTTACAACCTCTACTTCTCACGTGGCTTCTAAGGCCCGGAGGAGAAAAAACAAAACAAAACAAGTGTCCCTTGCTAGACACTGCAGAATTATCCTTGGGGAGAAACAAGAGAAAAATAAAAAAGACATTAGATGGAAAGCTTGTTGAAGGCAGGCACCACCTTCGCATCAGTGAGCCAGTTCCTCCCCGCAGCTCGAAGCAGGATGACACTTAGTAGGATCTGCAAAAGGGTTTATAACTATTTCCAGTGAGGTGGCGGTAAGGAATCAGTTTGGAAAGTAAGGAGTTGGGAGAGTCTTTGTCTGCTATTTCATAGACGTATAATGTTCGCAAAATCTTTCCAAACTTCATTTTCCTCATTTCTGAAGTGGGGGTGATAATATCTAACTGGGATTCACCGTGAATACCACATCATTTAAAATACAAGTGGCGGGCTAGGGATTTAGCTCAGTGATTAGAGTGCTTGCCTTGCAAGCACAAGGCCCTGAGTTTGATCCCCCGTACCACCAAAAACAAAAACAAAGATACAAGTGGCACTGTGTCTGGCTTGGAGCGAGCTTGGTATTATGATTACTGCTGTTGTTAATCTCCTCTGGCTCACTACAATTTAAAGCAGGAAGAAACATTGCCCTTAAAAAGCACCCTCCCAACCTTGCGTTGGTCATAGCACAGGTCTAATCGCAAATAAGATTAATATATAAGTGCTTCATGAATTATTTGTGTAATAAGCCTCAAATAGAACATGCCAGTAATGTTTCCTCTACGATATACTGTCGCACATAAATAATTCAAAGTGGGTTGTGTTCCGATCGCCCATCCATGTTATCTTTGGTAAACATAATAAAGTAGCATTTTGACATCTTCAGCTTGACCAGCTCCTCTCCCCTCCACCAGGCTCTCTGCAACCCGCACCCCGCACCCCGCGGTCTTGAGCTCTGTAAGCACCGCGGCGGCCTCCTTATCTTCCCACACCAGGGCTGGCTTCCAAGTCTCGGGGACCCTGGCATCTGGAGGTACTCACCTGGTGACTTGGAAGGTTCTGGACATTTTGGACACTCAGGGGAAAGGAAACCCTTGCTCCTATCCCCACCCCCACAACTCCCAGGCCGAACTGGGCTGTCCGAACTGCTGGGAAGCCTACGCAATTTTTTAAGGGGGTAGGGTTTTAACCGGCCAGGGAAGACCAAGCCGGACTTGGCCGCAGGATGTGCACACCCTAGACAGCTGCGGACCAGAGCTCGGATTAGGATAAAAGCCTTTAAGGGTGGAACTGCTGGGAAGCCAGGAGGTTCTGTCCCCTGGGGGAGGGGAGGCGAGGACAGGATTATCATTCCAGGACTACCTAATACTGTCGCGTCCCTTGGTTGAGAATGCATGGTTTTTTTTGGACACAGACGTTAAGAACATGTGGACAGTATCGAGCACATGTATCGTCAATTAATGCACAGGGTCGAGGGAGTTCTGGTCAAAGGTTGAACAGGGCTTATTGTATGTAGGGCGCTCCCATGCCACCTCTGTGCAATGTGTTCTGAGGTTGTGCAATAAGGCAGCAAAGGTGTGCAGAGGCGGTGTGAACTGCAGGGTGTGAAGTGCGGTTCCCTCTCCCTCAGTCCCTCTCCAGCGTTCCCCCCTTGATGCACACACATTAAACCACCCAGACACGTCGTCCTCCCCTCCCCCAACACTGCAGCCAGCTTTCTCTGAAAACTGATACCCTGAGGCCTTTTTCCCCTCACCAGCCACAATTAGGAGCAGTGAGAAAGAAAATGCGGACTGGATTCTGGCACAGAGGCCTTGCTCTGTCCTTTTCCCTCCTGCAACAGGGCACTGTTCCGGCTCCAGGCCTTGTATTTCATCTGGCTTTGCTACTTCAGGAAAGAGCTTTAGGCTCCAGCGAGTTCAGGACAAATCCAGTTCTTTCTGCGAAATCCACTTTGTATTTTCTGTTTCACCGTAATGAAGTCTCAGCCGAGGCTGCTGTTCTCAATCCAGCTCAGAAACTGGCTCAAACCGCCCTGAACTGGATTTGGTGGCTGTTGAGACACAGTTTCTGCCTCTTTGTTAGGGCGGAACCGGCCTCATTCGCTGTTTCCCTCCCTCCTGATTTCGGAGTCACCAGCGGCAGTTCCCCTCCCCCTGCTTCTCCACTTGGGCATTTTTTTACCCTTCCCTGGGCCAAGACCTCATTGAAGTAGATTAAATTCTTTAAGAAAGTGGGTTTGGGTTGTAAACTTAAAGCCTTTATTAACTGTTTAGTTCTGCTGAAAGTTGTTATCTTACCAGTTGACATGGTGCCCTTACAATCTTGGCTGTCGTGCTAACCTAGAAATAATCTTAAATTTCCCACCGAAGACTAGAGGGTTTTGGTGGAGCACATTGTTCATTTCCGTTTTGTGACTATTTAGATTAAGCCAATTTATTAACTTCTTTGCAGAAAAATGACAAACATACTAACGTATGGAATTTTTAAAGCAGTACCCCATCCTGGCTGTCGACTGCAACTATGCAGTGCCTACAGAAGGAATAGAGAACTGAGACGTTTTTGGTTTTCGAACATGTAATTTTAACCTTGGATCAGATTCTGGGAATTGTGTGGTGAAGAGGACTGGCTGGGGAATGCGCAGGGACACTGCAAACATCATGCAGGTGCAGACAGAACTGGGAATGTGACGGAGCGAGGAGAATAGAACAGGCTGCGATTTTGTAAGATCTCTTTCTATAAAATGTGAGCGTTTCTTAGGTGTGGGAGCTAAACTGAGGAGACAGTTGTATAACCTGGTAAATGTGGTAAGTGCCGCTTCAGTGTCCACCTAAAATGGTTAATTTTATGTTTATGTGACTTTTACCTCAGTAAAAATGTTTAACCTTTTTGGGGGCAAGAATTGCTCATTTGGAGTTTTTTGAAAATTCAGAGAGGAGGCAGTTGGATAATAAGCAACCATGATCTGGGTGTGGCTCCATGTGGTTCCTGACGACTCACTAGTCTCCCTCTGCTGGCCAGATTAGGCAATGCGTCAAGATGTCAGAAGGCCTTCCGAGCAGCCTCAATTACCTGTCGAAGTGCAAACAACAAACAGTACCATGCACCTTGGCTAAAATCTCATTTTCCCTACCTTGTTGCACGTGCATTTTATTTGTCTTACTTATATGTGTGACACTGAAAGGAGATCTTTTGCGGTGTTGTGTGGGATTAACTATAAATTTAACAATTTTAAAATTCACCCTTGAATCTCAGAACAGAGACAAACACGTTGCCATTTCTCCTACATTAAAAATTAGAGTTAAAAATGCTCATTTAAGTGTTTAATTTCGGTGGAGCATAAAGTCTTGGAAAAAAGCCAATTACAGCAACAGCTCTGGAAAGCTATTTTTACACGCAAGAGGGCAGGGCTCCACTTTGGTGAATCAGTACCCTGAGAAAGATTCCTTCACGGGTTTGGGCTAAGGTGATCTTTGAAATCGACGTAAGAAAGAGGTGAATCCATCTACTGAGTATGTTTTTTATGAGATTTAAGAATCACAGATAATTATTGCAGGAAGGCACATGGTATATGCTATATAGAGTTTTCTAAAATGTTGAGTAGCAAAGAAATTCAAGAGGGGTGAAGGTAAAAATCCAGGCCAGCTTTCTGATTGTTAAATCAGTTCTTACCTCAGGATCTTCAGCCTCCAGCCTCTCCTATGCTGGGGTCAAACCTTGCCTTCTGTGTCACTTCCTTAGAGTAACTTTTCCTGGACATATGATCTCAAGTAGTAGATTCCTTCTACTCTGCTGTCTTGCATGCATCCATCCCCCTTTTAATCTGTTACAGTACCACTATATGGTTATATATTTATTTTGTGTGTATTCTTTGTCTCCTCCTGCTAGTTTACTAGCTTTCTAACTTCCCTAAGGACATGTCTGTCTGATCAAAATGTATAACCAGCTCTTGGCAGAGTAGCTGGCCAAAAAAAAAAAAAAAAAAAGGAAGGAATAAATATTGTTGAGTAGATGAGTTAAATTCAAGTACTATTTTTCTGGCTCCACTCCACTACTGTTTTGGTTCTCCTTTTATACCTTGTAGATCTTTGAAAACCCAGCCTGTTTTCTTTTTCTCTGCAAACTTTCAGCAACTGCTCATTTATTTTAGGGTTCCTCTTCCCCATAATTTGAGTTCTGTTGAGTGAAATGGATTTCTCCATTTTGTTCCCTAAAAAATAACTAACTCAATAATTCCTGCAGTCTGTGTTTTCTCGTCTGTAATACATTATTTCACTCTGAGATGGGATTTGACTTGGGTTTTTGATTTCTGAGTATGGAGCTGTCCACTTGGTGCTTCCTCTCTCACCCTTCCTAAAACTTTCCGTGTCACAGGGAAGAAAGGGTTTACCAGTACCTTCCGCTAAAAAGTCTCCACCTGCTGGCCAGAGACAGACTTGTCCACGTGAAGATTTAAATGTCCAAAATTTCAAGCAGGCATTCTTGTTTCTGAGAACGCGGACATATAGCTAACACTAATTCATGGGATTTCCACACACAAAAAGTAATCTGTTTGGGACATTTTTCTACCTAGGCAAATTAACTACTATTACAGCTCCAAAACCTATGCCAGGGGCTAAGGACTTTTAAGATGAGGCTTTATCCTGTATTTGTTGGATGGTTTTGATTAAATGATAATTGTGTAACTGGTAGAATTTCCTGGGCTAGGGATTTAGCGCAGTGGTTAGAGTGCTTGCCTAGCAGCTGCAAGGCTCTGAATTCAATCCCCGGCACAAAAGAAAAAAAAAAATTTTCCCGAACTGCCTACAAAATTATGTGACTTTCATTTCTTTAACTGATGTAGGTTAATAGAGGATGAATGTGGAGTTCAGAAAACCACAGAGCTCTGAAGCCTTGGTTTTTCTCATTCATTTTGTTTTTTTCTTTTTTGAGAAGGAGATGTCTGTTTTACCAAGTTGTGCTAATCTTTGCAATAGCATTAATAGGATAATGACTTTGGGCCAGTTATTTTTCTGCTTGTATAAATTCACCTCACCCTGACAGTCATCATTTAGGGAAAGTGCCATTGTTCCTGTTACTGGTGGGCATCCAGAGACACAGATGAGGACACAGAGACACAGACAAGTTAGGTAACTTGCCCAAGGTCACACAGCTACTGGGCAGCAGAACAGAGTCACAAACCCAGGCTATTTGAGTACATACTTTTTTTTTTTTTTTTGGTGCTGGAGATTGAACCCAGGGCCTTAGTGCTTATGAAGCAAGCACTCTAACCACTGAGCTAAATCCCCAGCATACTTTTAAAACCCTTATGGAGTTTACCTGGCACAAGATGAGTGCTAAATATTAATTTCTTTTTATTTCCTCTTATTTCCCTGAAAAGGGATCTTTACTTCCTCAAGAAATCTTGGTACAAAACCACAGAAGTTTAGAAACAGTCTGCTTCTTCAGATGAGGAAATGGAAGTCCAAAGAGCTTGAACCATTTTGTGCTCTGTATTGCTAGCTGTTTGGCACTAGATTCTAATTCTCTTAAGTAATCTGGGAGGGAAAGGTGGTTCTCTGTTAGAGTGTTTATCTGTTTCCTTCCTTGAGGTGTTTGATTCTTTTCAATTTTTGAAAATAAGGGTAAAATTTTTCTTTTCTGAATTTCTCTTCTATCCCTGCTTGTTTTCTGCAGTAATTGCACACACTACCATACAGCAGAGACTGAACCAAGCACGGTTTGCTGCTTCTCTGCCTTGGCACACAAAGGCAGGGAGCAAGAGTTCTTGACTGCCAGGTAGCACAGGGGAAAATAAGCACTCATTTTTCGCTTGTTTTTTTTCCTACTCTTTTTTTCCTTCTTTTCTTCTTCAGTACTGGGGATTCAACCTGGGGCTTCACACATGCTAAGCAAGTGTTCTACCATGGAGAGCTAGGCCATTGAGAGGTAGGCCTCTTTCTTCAACCTGATCCTTTCCCTATTTTTTACTGGCTCCAGCTCTCTTTGTCCTTCTGTGGACAAGGACTGCAGGGCCGTTGTGGGTGTCACCCTAGTAAAAATTCAACCCAGCACTGGGATAGGAGAAGAAAGCTAGATTGTCAGGGGCTGACTAATCTTTTTTTGCTCCAGTATGAATGTAGCAAAGCCCTAACTTCTGTCCACATTGTGCCATTATCTCGATATATTATCTCAATATATGCCTTTGCACAATTTAGTTATCCCACATTAGATATAATTTTCTCACCTTATATGAAATATTATCTTTCTTATTATCTTCTGTCAAAGAATGTTGGCTTGGCCAGAAAAAGTGCTGTGGTAAAGCAAATGAGATCATGGTGTTTTGCTTTATCTTTGTTTGGTTTAAAATAAAAATTCTGAGAAGTATCAGATACATGTCTACTCTTGCACAAGTGCATCATGGCATTAGGATCTTTGAACAGCATGGTTCTAAAAGGTCACCATATGGAGTGTTAGGCTGTAAACAGAATATAAGCTTCAAAAGAAATTTATGTATTATTGTCACAGAAGAATTTTTTTAACTTAACCCTTAGCAGTTTTATATGAAATGGACCTTAAAGCAATGAAAGGAGCAGTAAGAGGAGCTTCTGCCTGGACCACCTGATGAGGGTGTTGTGGTTTAATATGAAGCATCTCCCAGAGGTTGGCGCACTGAGCACTTGATGCCCGGTGCAGCACTGTGCAGAGCTGGGGCCTGGAGAGGTGACTGGATCTCACGGATGCTAACCTCTTCAGCTGATTAGTCGATGAGTGCATAGTTGAGTGAGCTACGAGGAGGTGGGGCCTTATTAGTGGAAGTGTGTCATGGGGTCAGGATGTGTCTGGTCCCAGCCCTTCCTTTGGCTCCTTCCCGCTCTCTGCTTCCTGGCTGCCATGAGGGGAGCAGCCTTCCTCAGCACACCCTGCTGCCATGACGTTTCTAACTCACCATTGGCCTAAAGCGATGGATCTAGCTTGCTGTAGATTGAGATCTCTGAAACTGTGAGCTGAAAGAAATATCTCCTTCTTTAAATTGTTCTCAGATATCTGGTCACAGTGATGAAGAGTTGAGCTAACTGATGTAACAGGTTAGGTCCAGGTAGTGGAAGTTCTCTTCTTTCTTTTTTTCGTATGTATGTATGTATGTATGTATGTATGTATGTATTTATTTATTTATTTATTTTTTGGTGCTGGGGATCAAACTCAGGGCCTTGTGCTTGCTAGGCAAGCACCCTAATCACTGAGCTAAATTCCCAGCCTGTTTGTTTCACTTTTTGACAAAGGAACTTGCTAGGTAGCCTAGGCTGGCCTTGAACTCTCAATCCTCCCGTCTCAGCCTCCCGAGTGCTGAGATTATAGGTGTGCGCCACCATGTCTGGCTTTGCTTTAATGTTCTAAATCAATTCAAAGCGTTTACCTTTCATGGTCATTTGGACTTTGGGGAAGAACCAGAAGTCACATGGTGCCAGATATAATGAATAAGGTGAGTGAAACACACTGTGATGTTTTTATAAGCCTGCTTTTCCAGTGGATGGCACTCAGCAGCAACATTCAAAATAAGTGCATTTGATGCAAGGCGGAGTATTTTGAAGGTGATTATGGCAATATGTCCTTTATTGTATTACTTTTTAAAATGTTAGCATTCAGTGTATCTTTTGATCACACCTTGTTTAGTGTGCAACGTGCTGAATTTTATTTGCTTTTGCATGTGCTACATAAGACAGTCGTTATATACAGCTTAACAGACGGAGAAATTGAGGTTTAGGCCATTTGTTATGCGCCCTCACAGAGAAACAGTTCTTTTCTGGGGATTTGTAATCCACAAAGACAGAAAGAGTATGAAAGTGTAACTCACTGCTCTAAGGGCTAGGACAAAGATGAATGCACAGTGTGGTGTGCTGCAGTACAAATAATAATGATCTCAGAGAGCGATCTGAGAGGGCAGAAGGGGAAAGACAGTTGGGGAGGATTTAGCAGAAGTGTTGCTAGGACTGCATATTAGAGAAGTCAGAGGCCATTGTAATGGTGAGATGGTGGAGACTGTTGGCAGAGCGAGTGGGGTGTTAGAGGAGGGAGATCTGAAGTAGAATGTAGCAACTGGGAAATACTGGAAGCTACGCTAGTGGAGTAGGAAGGGGCAAGAAGGGGAAATGAAGCCAGAGAATGTGAGCTAAATCATGAAGGGACTTGGGGCTGTGCCGTGCCACAGGAATGCTTTCCTCTGGGTCAGGAGTTTTGAACTGAGCCATCCTTTTAAAAAGTGGAGATTTTAGCAAGGCATGGTGGTGTACTTGGGAGGCTGAGGAAGGAAGATTGCAAGTTTTTACTCATTCTAGGCAATTTAGCAACTAGGTGAGAACCCATCTCAAAAAAAGGTGGTGGGGGCAGCCTGGGGATCTAACTCAGTGCAAAGCTCTTGGGTTCAAGCCCCGGTTTAAAAAAAAAAGTTGGATGGGTTGGTCACCCTAGCTTTACAGTTTTAGGTGGGAATGTGACACAGTCTAATAATGATTCACTGCAGTTTGGGGGATGGAATGAGGAATTAAAGGGAAGAAACTCGAGGGACCTAAAAGTTATTGGGTGATGCTGTTCCCAGGGGTGCCCCAGGCTTCCCAAGTGGTACAGCCAGGCATTGTCTATCTTATTTTACTAACAGAGAAACGGAAACTCAAATAATTTGTCCAAGGCCAGATGCAGTAAGTGAACCACTGTGATTTGGATCCAGGTCTGTTTGAAACAAAGACCCACTACCTCACTCATTATCTCCAGCGGGCATTCTCTGGAGGCTGGCAGACACCAGTGCTTAAAACTGTGCAAAACTGATAGGGTGAGTGATACTTTAGAGCATGAAGTAGAAAAAACAGAGTATTGGTGAGCATCTTCATTTAGGGATGGGAAGAGAAAAAGGAGCTGCATTCCATATGACAAAAGGAAAGGGGGAGGGAGGGAGTGAAGGAGAGAGAAGAGTGGTTTCATTAAAGAAAACGGAAGAGGTGATTTCAAGAAGGTGAGGATAAAGCTGAGTGTGGCAGTACATTGAATCATGAGTTTGAGGCCAGCATTCCTAGACTACTTAGCAAAACTCGGTCTCAAAAAACAAAGGAATGAGCTGGGTGTGGTATAATCCCAGAATTTGGGAGGCTGAGGTAGGAGGGTAGCCACAGGTTCACAGGGTAGCCACAGGTGCCACAGGGTAGCCACAAGTCCCTGTCACAAAAAAGCCAACCGACCTACCAGCTAACCAACCAACCAAACAAAAACAAATTGGGGAGGAGGTAAAAATGGTTCCATACATCAAATTTTGATGGAAGGTAAGGACAGTATTGGCTGTGCAAAGATCACTGAAATTAATATTGGAAGGTCACCAATAAATTTTTCCAGGCAGAAGCTACTTTGGACCAAAGAAGTGAGGATTTATAATGTCATCCTGCCTCAGCTGAACTATATTTCTCAGAATTTCTTTCCCTGTGTATTTTCATTGAAGGTGGTGTTTCAGTAACCTTTCCATTGTGGGGGCAAAATACTTGACGTACACAAATTTTTTTTTTTTTTTGACATACACAATTTAAAGGCGAAAAGATTTCTTTGGCTCACCATTTCAGGGGTTTCAATCCATCACCAGCTGGCTCCAAGGTAGAAACATCATGGTGTAAAAACATGGTGGAGCAAGCTGCCTACTCCATGGCAATAAGGAAGCAGAGTGACAGGGAAAGAGGAGGGGCCAGGGACTAGATATAGTCCCCAAGGTCACACCCCATGACCCACCCAGACACACTCCAAAGTGTGCTTTACTGATCTCCTCGGTGTCTCTCAAGCCAACCAAATTCACAATTAAGATTAACTATCACAAGTGGGCTGTGATATAACAACACAGAAGATTTTGAGGGCCAAAACAAAGCAACTGTCAGTCTTCCTTCCCTCCTTCCTCCCTCTGTCCCTCCCCTGTGGAGACATTGGCTAGAGTTCTGTATGAGATGGATGCGCAGAGATAAGGGATTTTTGGAGCCACTGCCCAAAACCTCCTGGAATGCATAGTTAGAGATTAAAAGATAGCCTACAAGGCCACAAGTCCAAGTAGGCTCAAACACATTGCTGTAAGGAATGAAAGCTCTGGCCCTCTCCTCTCCATACTCTGATTTATCACTGAGATTAACTCTAAAATCAATTGTGTAACAGACCCTCCTGTCCTTTCCCTGTCCTTCTCCTGCCCTTCTCCTGTCCCCTACATGAATTCCTACACAGACATCCTTCTTTGGACCTTTATCTTTTTTTTTTTTTTTTTTAATCTTTTTTGAGACAGGGTCTTGTGTATAGTTCAGGCCAGGCTTGAACTCACTGTGTAGCCCAGGTGGCCTCGAACTCACTGTGATCCTCCTACCTCAGCCTCCCAAGTGCTGGGATTACAGGCATGTGACCCTGTCCTTTATCCTTGCTTCCTGGTTCTATCAATAAAAGGCCACAGAAGCTTCAGTTTGGAGCTGTCTGTATGAGACACTGTCATGCTGAGGGGCCTCCAGTAAGGGCAGTCCCTCGGGAACCTTCTTGGAGTTTGAATTGGACGTTGACTCTGAGTAATCTCTCATCCTTTGCACTGTGCCATGGTCATGAACTGTGACACTCCCCTCCTCTTTTTTCTTGTCTTTCTCTCTCTCTCTTTCTTTCGTGTGCTGGGGATTTAACCAAGGTCTACCCTCCCAGCCCTTTTTAAAATTTTCACATGGGTCTTGCTAAGTCATTAAGTTGCCCAGCTAAGGCTTGAACTCTTTTAGGGGGGTTCTAGGGATTGAACTCAGGGCCTTGCATTTGCTTAGCAAGTGATCCATCACTGAGCTAAATCCCTAACCTCTGTAATTAGGTTTTTGATGAGGCTGAAGCCACAAATCACATCTTCACAGCTTCATGACCAGAAAGATAGGGTTCTTTCCCTCTTGCTCCATTTTGTAAATCTTAGTAAAAGAGTTTTACTGATAATCTTGGTTCTTTTAGCCTCAATCACTGTGACCATGTGGGTGTGCTGTAGTAGTCCATTTATTAACTAGTATTGCAAACTGATTTTAAATTGCTTAAGCAAAAATAATTATTCACTCTTTTTACTGGAAAGTTTTGTTCGAAAGTGTCATTTGTTTACTATTTCTCCCACTCCACTCTTAGTATGGCTTCTCTGAGAGAGAGAGTGTACTTTCCAACCCACTGACTTTGGATGTGCCTGGTTGAGCAGGGGAATGTGGGTGGAAACAATACTGTGCCAGTTATATGTGGCGCGTTTAAGAGTGCTTGCGCTGGGCGTGGTGGTGCGGATTTATAATCCCACCTGTCTGGGAGGCTGAGGCTGGAGGACCGAAAGTTTGAGCCAAGCCTGGGCAATTTAGTGGCTCTGTGAGACCCTGACTCAAAATTTAAAAAAAAAAAAAAAAAGGACTGGGATGTAGTTCAGTGCAAGGGATCTGAGTTCAATCCCTCATACCAAAAAAGAAAGAAAAGAAATGAGGTTTCTGGGCTGGGGATTTAGCTAAATGGTTAGAGTGCTTGCCTTGCAAGCACGAGACCCTGAGTTCGATCCCCAGCACCAAAAATAATACAAAACAAAACAAAACAAACAAACAACAAAAACGGGAAAAGAGGTTTCTTTTTTCCTGCTTGCCCTTGGGCCTCTGACCTCTGTGGTGAGAATGGCTATCTCGAGATCTGTGGCTTCTTCAGCATGGGCTCCGCAAGTTACTCACAAACTGTGCCCTAAACTTGGAGTGTAGCCCAATGCAGAAGAGTGCTGCTGACCTACAGCTAGCCAGCAAATCTGTGAATGATGACTAAGTGTTTGGTTTTGTAAAGCACGGAGTTTTCAGGTTGTTTGTACAGAGGACTGTCACAACAAAAACCTGATTATTACAGAAGTCTAGGATAGGATTTGTTTCAGACACAGTTGTATTCGAGGGTTTGAATACTTGTTCTGTCTCTTTCTCTGTCTCTGTCTCTCTTCTCTTTTTCCCTCTCCCTCTCTGTGTCTTTCTTTCTGTTTCTCTCTGTGTGTCTTTCTTTCTTTGTTTCTCATTCTCCGTCACCTTCTCTCTCATCTCTTGCCACAATATATTCCCTGCATTTACCAGCCCTTCTGTAATTGCAGGTGATCTTTCTCCTTATTATGTACCACCTAAGATTTACATTTAACTGATTTAAAAAGCAGAAATGGAGGCTGGGGATTTAGCTCAGTGGTTAGAGTGCTTGGCTTGCAAGCGCAAGGCCCTGAGTTTGATCCCTGACACCAAAAAAATAAATAAATGAGTAAATAAAAATAAAAAGCAGAAATGAGGGTTTGGGGGAGATAACTCAGTGACAGAGCACTTGCCTGACACTTTTGTACTATCAGTACTGGAAAAAGAAAGAAAGAAAGAAAGAAAAAAGAGAAAAGAAGGAAAGAAAGAAGAAAAGCTTCTTTCTTACAATATCTGTTTGTCAAGCCCTGGGAGTCTTGAATCTATCCACAGACTGATCACTAGGCCAGGAAAAGGGGCGACTGTGTCTGTTTCAGTCTGAGTCTGACAGCACTTCAGGAGCTGTGATTGACGGGCTCAGAGCCCGTGGAGTGAGAGAGGACTCTCCGAAAGGGAGCACCATTTCCAGAAGAAAAATACAGAGGAATAACCTGGAACAAGTAGTTGTGACACCTTTCTGCTGTTACCACTTTTTTATTGTTAGTACGTTTACGGTACATAATGTTTATATAATGTTTTTGTGTGGCTTTGTACATGTATGTAACACATCTTAATTCCTTTTCTCACCCCCTTTCCCTCCACTTCGTCTCCCACCCTCCATCTTCTGATCCCCTTCCCATTTGAGAAATATCTAGCTCTCTACTTCCTATTATCTTTTATTTTCCTCTTTATTTATATTCTGGGCTTCTCATATAAGAGAAACCACACAGTACTTAAGCTCATGTGTCTGATTTATTTAATTTAACATTGTGGTCTCAAGATGCATCCATTTTCCTAGAATAACTCAAGTTTTTCTTTATGGCAGAGTAGTATTCCGTTATGTATAAATAGCACATTTTCTTAATCCGTTTATCTGTTGATGAACATATAGGCTGCTTCCAAGATTTATCTATTATGAATTATTCCGCTATAAACATGAGTATGCATGTGTCACTGTAATATGATGCCTTTAACTCTTTTGAGAAGAATTAATAGAAGGGGAATGGCTGGGTCAACTGGAATTTCTAGTTCTAGTTTTTTGAGGAATCTCCATACTCATTTCCATAGTGGTTGTACTAGTTCACATTCTCACCAATAGTGTAGAAGCCTCCCCTGCCAAGTCTCACCAGCATTTGTTATTATTTGATTTCTTGATGATAGTGTTCCTGCTCTTAGGTGCTCAGTGTTACCACTGTTAAATGCTCATACACATTTTGTCTTTCTCCATATCCAGTTAGCACAGACAGCTACAAAACAGAATTTCTAAGTAATGCACAGGAGTCTAGGCCAGTTCATCTCATTTGAAAATCTTTATCTAAATGTGTTTAGCTTTCCTCAAGACACCAGGTTTAGCTGGGCATGTAGCACAAATGTGTAATCCCAGCACTCTGGGAGACTGAGGCAGAAGGATCACAAATTTAAGACCAGTCTGAGCAATTTAGCAACTTTCCAAGACCTTATTTCTTTTTTTTTATGGGTATCATTTTTCCTTTATTGAAAAACAATATAAAGCTTCTACAGTGGCTATACATTCTTTAGAAGAAACAAAACAAAAAATCACAGAGGACAGAATAAATCAAGAACGTATCTTTGAAAATAAATGTTCTGAGGGAGACACACTGCTGACGTCACCCAGAGATAGATACCTGCCCTCCATTGGGAAGAGGGTGTCTGCTCCAGGCCCAGTTTTCATGAGAGGGACGCACAGTAATGGCCCCCAATGCAGGGGAAGTGCCCAGCAGAATGCCCCGTGGCCCAGGGCCCACTGCTGATGTGACCAATCATCAGGCCCTCATTTGTCCCTCTTGAGCATTTTTATACAATACATATTTGTATATTTAAAGACAAAATTTCACTTGAAATGTTTTGTATTTCTGCCTCCAGAAATGCACAATTATTTCTTTCTCATAAGGCAATTCTCAATTAGCAATCAAGTTACATGTTGGGGTTTTTTGTTTGTTTGTTTTGGGTGCTGGGGATCGAACTCAGGGCCTTGTGCTTGCAAGGCAAGCACTCTTACATGGGTTTTCTAGAGGAGTTTGTTTATCTGCAGTGTTGAGGATCAAACCTAAGACTTTGCACATAGCAAGAAAGAGCTCTTCCAATGAGCTACATTCCCAGTCCCAGGTTTCATGTTTTTGAATGATAGAATAGCATTAACCATGTGTACATGTGACCATAATAAGCCCCACTGGGTGATATCCACCTGAAGTACCACTTGACAGAAAATTACTTACAAAAAGGGCACTTTTCAACAGAAAAAGGAAAGGTTCAGTTTTCTATTACACTGTTAAACAACTGGGGAAACAACTAGATTTTCTGTGACTGTAACAGAACAGGATTGCAGAGGCTTCCCTACAGACCCCAAAACTGTCCGGAATATTTTGAAGGTTTTATAATGATGTAATAACCTGGCAGTTGCAACACTCTAAAAAAAAAGTTTAACCAAGACTAAAGCACACAAAGTACTTACTATGTTCAAAGTTTCCTAATAATTTGAAAATAAGACATTTTTTATAATATTAAATTATCAAACACATGAATAGGCAACATCAATAAATGCTATAACAACTTACTAGTATATTGTAGTTCTCTGTACTACTACAAAAATAGTCATAATAGTTATAAAGAGCTTAACACACTCAGTATACGGATAATGATTTACTTTTTACAAGCCATGTATCTTTCAGTTACATTCTCCCAGTTGATTACATTCCAAATAGCTTTTAGAGACTCGAGTCGCACGTTTTTATACTGAAGGTAAGAAGCATGCTCCCATACATCAACTCCCAGTAGTGGAATAAGACCTGTTGTTCCTTGCACCGGATCCTGACTCCGACAAGCAGCAAAGTGAAAGCACCCCTGCTCCTCACTGAAACCAAGCCACCCCCACCCAGAGCCTTGGTCACCAATGGACGCAGCTGTCAGCTTCTCCTTAAACTTGTTGAAGGAACCAGAGTCATGCTTGATGGCTTCCAGCAGTTCCCCTTTGGGTTCTCCACCACCGTTAGGGCTGAGGTTCATCCAGAAAATACTGTGATTGATACGACCTCCCCACTGAACCTCACTGCAGGCTGAAGAGCTACCTGAGATGTGACATCTGCCTTGGCCAGCGCCTCCTGGTACTTCTCCTCGGTGACATTCACGTTGTTCACACAGACTGTGTGGTGCTTGTGGTGGTGCAGCCGCATGATCTGGGCATTAATGTGAGGCTCCAGGGCCCCGTAGTCGTAGGGCAAGTCGGGGAGGCTGTGCTTCTGCCAGGCACCCAGGAGCCCCAAAGCCAGGGGAAGCCTCGGGCTCAAGTCAGACGCCACATAAGGTAACATGGCCCCGTGTCCCAGACCGTGGGCCCTTCAGAGCTCCCAAGACGCTGTTTCAAAATTTAAAAAGGGGCTAGGGTTGTGGCTCAGTCTGAAGGCCCTGGGTTCAATCCCCAATACAAAACAAACAAACAAAATACCAAATACTGTGTACAACAAAGAACAGAAAACAGTAACAACAGTAAAACTTTCCTATCAGAAATAGGAAGGGAGGCACATAGTGGTTACATATTTACAGCATGTGACGTAAGCTTCTGGACATGGGCAGTAAGAACTTTTTGTCCTTTGCTATTCTTGGTCTTCAGATCTAGATGCTTCTTGTTCTGCTTCCTGTATCCTCTATGACTACATCTGAGAGTACATAAAGGAGTTTTCTTCAAGGTCTGTCTATCCTTTTTGTTTTTGAGACAGAGGATCACTATGTAGCCCAGGCTGGCCTCAAACTCATGGCAGTCCTCCTGCCTCTGCCTCCTGAGTACTGGGATTACAGGCGTGCATAACCATGCCCTGCAAGGTCTGTGCTGTTTTGAGGCTTACTTCCTGTTAGCACAATTACAGGAATTTTTGAGAATTATTTCAAGGACTGAGCAATCAATGCCCTTATTTGTCAAACACGGAACATATATGGCTTTACAATTTCCATAGAAGCTCAGTAGACTGTTGGTATACTTGATTCCTGGGAAATTCATGGACCAATAATGAATGCCAGAAATAATGAGGAGTCATCTGTAATATTTGCATCTAGATCTTTCCCTTACAGTTTTCCTTAGCTGTGCTCAACTGTCCTTAGCTGATCTCTCAATTCTCAGTTTAAAGATTTCTATCTTTTGTTATTGTTGTTGTACTGGGGATCAAACCCAGGAGTACCATACCACTAAAGTGCATCCCCAACTCTCCTAGTCCTTTTTATTTTCAGACAGGATCTCATCAAATTGCCCAGGTGAGACATGAAATTGTGATCCTCCTGCCTCAGCCTCCCTCAGTGCTGGGATTACGGGTGTGCACCACTGGTCAGGCTAAGAATTCCATTTTGGGCATGTAGACTTTGAGTCTGAGCACTCACATGCTCAAGCAGCATTGTGTATTCATATGTTGGTGATATTTACAGGGTTTCTTTTTTTTTTTTTTTTTTTGTGGTGCTGGGGATCGAACTCAGGCCCTTGTGCTTACAAAGCAAGCACTCTAATCACTGAGCTAAATCCCCAGCCCCTTTACAGGGTTTCTTACCTTGAGCAAGAGCTTTGTTTGAAGGGCTGTATTAATCAAAACTCTTAGTAGTTACAAATATTAGAAATGGCTCAAACTGACTTAGAGAATATGTTGGTTAAAAAAACTGAAAAGTTCAAGAGTAAAATTGCTTCAAGCACAGCTAGATGTTTTCAGCTGTGATGAATTCACTAGGCGTTGATGTCTCCTTCCAGCTCTTGGCTCTGCTTTCCTGCTTGTGGCTTCCTCCTGATGCAGATTGTCTCATATGCTGGGCCCATGCTGTTCTAGGCATGCATCCTCGTCAAAGCTACACAGCGCAGCAGACGGAGAGCTTCGCTTTCTGTATTGTTCAGAAGACCTGTCCAGGCATATTTCCACACTTGCATGGGTTGCACCTAGGAGGATGGAATACATACCTGGCCAGACTTACCCAGGTGCCCTCTTTAGAGCTGGGACACTTGGGAGTCTCATTTGGAATTGCAGTTCATGTACTGAGAGCAGGGTTGGGGAATGCATTCCCCGAAGGTACCTGGTCACAAAAAGATACCTGGTCACAAGTCAACCACCTGACTGCTCAACATTATGTGTATCCTACTTTCCCCCGTTAACATACTATTCACACAAATAGTAAACAAATTATGATCTCCCAGGTTGCCATTCAGTAATCTTATTCACTCAAAATTTAGGATATCTAAGTGTCATGAATTCCTCTTGTTTGGACTTGCAGGTATTGCTTCATCAGTTTGGATCTTATAGCTTAATAATGCATTGCCCATTCTGACATATCTCTTGCATAATTATGGGAGAAAAAGAGGATTGCCAAAATTAAAACTACTATTTTCAAAGTAGAAGAAATGAAGATGGTATATAATGGCTACTGGTCCATGGCATATATACCACCCTAAAGGACAAGAATGAGTTCTTCGGTCAACTAATCTGATTGCCATGGGCCTCACTGTCTGAAAAGTCTTCCTTTCTCTATTGTCATTGTCCTATTTGCTACATCTGAGTTGGTCATTAGAGAACAATTCCTTTTTTTGCGTAAGCATTCAAATTACTTTTGGAATACTTGAGGGAATTAAGTATTTGTTGAGTTAGATATTGATTAATCATAGTAACCTAGATAGCACAATTGGGGCTGATGGACCACACCTCTCCATTCACTGGCACCTGGGCAAGGTGCCAAAGCCAGCCCCCTGATCTTTGTCCTAAAGTCCAATATACAGAGGCAGAGATAAGAGAAACAAAGACCCCTGAGCTTGCTCTGGAAAATTCTGAAAGCACAAAGTAGGATAGATGCCTGCTAGACCTACCAACATGACCTGGACTAACCTCTCTTCACTTGGAGCTCATTGAGCGTTCATGCATATGGACTACATTTCATATATCCAAATACAACAGAATGAATTATGGGAAAAGAGGTGCATGATATCACGTTGTCGCTCATGCTCTGGAAGATCCAAGGGAGACACCTGAGACCTGGTGCAATATTTTATTTTATTTTATTTTATTTTTTGGTGCTGGGGATCAAACTCAGGGCCTTGGGCTTGCCAGGCAAGTACTCTACCACTGAGCCAAATCCCCAACTCCTGGTGCAACATTTTAAATCCCTAAACCCAACACTGTCAGTGCTCATACCACTTTCCTTACCTACTAGCACTTTTACCTGATTAAAACTGCTTTTTTCCTACCGTCGAGTGTCACATCTAATTCTTTGTTCATCGTGCACAAGAACCTAGGAACCCATCCAGGGCCCCATCATCCACAGTAACAATAGGCCTTTGTTTGCTAGGCCTACGGTTTCTAAGGGAATACAACTCACTTTTATTAGTACTTTTTTCCCCCCTGAGGTTGTGACCAAAATCAATTTGTTTTTTCTTCTCCTAGAAACAAACCTTGGATCACTCACCACCCGGGTAGCTTGTTGATTCCTTGGCCCCATCAAAGGTGGAGGCCAGAGCAAGTCAACTTTTTTTCTGACTACATTCCAGTGACTGGCTCTTTGCCCTTAAAACAATTGTCCTTTGTTACCCAGGGAATGAATAACAGGAAATGAGTGGGAGTGACAATCTGTGGCTATCAGTGTCCTGACTTGATTGGCATTCCTTGCAGCTAGGGGTACAGAATTATAATCCTAGAAAGCCAAGACTGAGGCTTAGCCTTTTGGATCATCACTAACCTGTATTTTCTCTTTTCTATTTTTAGACAAACCATCTTCAAACTTTGCCTCCTTCCTGTTGGACCTTAACCCCCTCTAAAAAAAAATTCTAGCATATTTTTTTTCTTTTTCTGAGGATTAAATCCAAGGCTCTGTGCATGCTAAGCATGTGCTTTACTACCCCTGAGCTATACCTGTTGCCCTGGGTTTTGTTTGTTTGGTATATGGCTAGTCCTAAAATGAAATATACAGTAATTTAGCCAGGTACTTTTCTACCAAAAAGCACGAATTAGCTGGGTGCAGTGACACATGACTAATCTCTGGGAAGCTGAGGCAGAAGAATCACCAAGTTTGAACTCAGCCTGGGTAACTCAGCAGCTAAAAGGGACATTGTCTCAAAATAAAAAAAAGGGGTGGGGATGTAGCTCACTGCCAGTGTCTCGAGTTCAATCCCCAGCTTTGAAAAAAACAACCAACCATTCAAACAGCCAATCAACTAATAGAGCAGGGATTGCTAAGCATGATGGTGCATGCCTGTAATCCCAGCACACAGGAGGCTAAGGCAAGAGGATTGCTGAGAGTTTGAGGCCAGCCTGGGCTACTTAGTGAGGTCAAGCCCAGCCTATACAGCAAGAGCTTGTCTCAAAAAACAAAACAAAACAAAACAAAACAAAAAGCAGAAATTGATGACTATTCCTTTTTGGAGAATGAAGAAATTCTTACTACCTCACCTCATAGTCAACTCCATGTTTTAGGGTCTATTTTTTTAATACCATATTCCTGATATTGAAATAGGGAGTTAGGGCAGGGCACATGGGTTGAGCATGTGGACATGACCTGTCAAACGTGGAGACTCAAGATACTAGTGCAGAACACGGAATCCAGAATGACCCTGCAGCACTGTACTGGGACCAATCAGGAAGTACTATCTTCAATTTTTCATTTACATCTGGCACAAAATCAAGCAACTGTTTGGTAGGCCAGCTTAGATCTGACATCAGACCAACTGAAATTCAGATGCCTTGTTCACCTGGGGGAAAAGCCATCTAGGACTAGGAGATATAAAAATGCCCTACAAAAAAAAAAAAAAAAAAAGCCCTACAATTTACCCTCATGGTCACCGTGAACTTTCTCAGCAGTCCACTCTCACTCTGCAGAGCCTATTTCTTTCCCATCCTCAATAAATGTTAATCCTTGTTACTTTTTCCTCATATCTTGTTCAATTCTTTGTCCAGAACACCAAGGACCTGGAATAGACCTCTTTGGGACCCAAAAACCAGTAACAATATCATATTTAACATTTATTTTTGTGTTATATCAGAGCCAAATTATATTATGCAAAAGCAATACATTAATACTTATGACTGAAATGTTCAGGGAAAGTCCTTTTCTTAGTCTGCCGAGGGTGATGTAACAAAATAACCACAGACTGGCTTAAGCAATAGAGATTTATTTCTCATAGTTCTAGAGGCTCGAAGTTCAAGGTCAGGGAATTAGCAGGTTTGCTTTCTCCTGAGACCTCTTTCCTTCTCATGTAGATGGCCATCTCTCTGTATCTTAATGTGGCCTTTTCTCTTGGCACGTGTAATCCTAGTGTCCCTTATTCTTCCACGACACCAATCATTGGATTAGGGATCTACCTTTGTGACTGACCTCATTTAACCTTAACTCCCTCTTTAAAGACTCTAATCTCCAAATACACTGAAGGTTACGACTTCAACACAGGAGTTTCAGGAGGCACAATTTGGTCTGTAATAGCACTATTTTCAGGTGCATTTGGATGCAGGGCCAAAATGAGATCACTGAGCTCTCTGTTTGGTTCTTTACTTTTCTGCTGGTTTTAAGTTCAAGGAAGCCTCATGTGCTGGCCCTTCACAACTTTAGATTATGTTCTTATGACTTAATAACATCTTTTTCACAATGATTCTAGCAAAAAATAAAAATCTGCAGCTGCCTCCAGTTATTGGTCTGGGATGGGGATGTGTACATGTTTGTAGCACTCACTAGGTACAGAACAATGGGATATGGTGATTGTCCAGTTCTGGGCCATGTCCCCAACTCTGGATCTAGGATGAGGGTGAAGTGTCCCCACTTGTACCACAAGAGCTCAACAGGGAATCTCCAAAGGAGCATTAATGTGTTGTTATTAAGAAGACGCCAAATGCATAATGGCAGGCAAAATCCAAGAAATACTACTCCCTGCTGTTTAAATTTTCATCTAATAACAATAGGCTATGATTTAATAATAAATTACTGAGTATATTGAACCATACTGATCCATTGTTTTACAGGACAGTGACACTATTGTTTATAAATTCAGGGTTCATTCCCTAATCCTTGGAAAAATAAAGGAAACATGTAATTAAATTTGAAGTACAGAAGTATATTGTAGTACCTTCCTCTAGTAAAAATGCTAAATTACACTGTTCAAGGAGCCATGCACCAGTTGCCACATTAAGAAGTGTAAAGTTGGACTTCTCCCTAAAGGATCTGCCTTCTGAGAGGATTGTTTTTTAAAGATGCTTCTTGGTTTTTAACCATAAAAATACAATTCTATAAACATACAAGGGGCCACCTAAATACAACAGTAATCTTCACATAGGGAAAAACAATGCACTATTTAGTATTTAAAATCGTCTTCTGTATTCAGAGATGTCCATTATAATTAGTTCTGTTTTTCTGAAAAATTTATGCTCTTTGTAAATATATATTCTGTATAATATATTCATATTACATATAAAATATGTTATATACATATATTAATACATCATTATATATTATACATTCATGTTATTATATATTATATATTCATATTATATAGTATTTATTATGTATTATATAATTTATTATATATTTATCTTTACAAACTAGTGTGTGTATCTATCTATCCATCTATTCTATTTATTCCCCCAACTACAGCTTCTAGCTACAGATTCTGTAGACATTTCCTACTCTTTCTCTTTGCTGTGTAAAATCATTGCTTACTGTGTGATGTTCTTATTTTCTGCTGTTCATGGTGGTATCACCAATGTTCATTAAGATCCAGGGCTTAAAATATAGCTATTCTTTTACCACTTGTGTTGTCACTAAGGTAAGCTATGAGATAGAGGTGGAATGGTTCTGAGCAGAGAGGGGCACATTTGGCAAAGATTTGTAAGATGTCAGATGTTCCACTTCATGTCATTTGGTGTGAGCTGTTCTTTCCAACATCTCCTTTTCCTTACTTGCAAATTAATTTCTAAAATTGTCATTTACTTATGTGTGGTCATTGCCTTTCTCTTTCCTATGTGATGTTTTGTGCAAATGTACCACAGTAAGAGGTGTATTGCTAATTAACTTTGGAGAACTAACATCATGTTGGGGATGATTTTTTCCTATTTCCCTATCTCTACTACTAACAAGATCGTTAACTTCTGTGATCAGAAATAAAATTTGCCATAGCATTTAAAAAATACTTTGCATAAATAATTTAAATAGAGATGATGGCCAATATACAGTGAATATATTGTTTACCTCTGGGAATTTAAGCAAGAGGCTTGGGTGGCTTGGACAGTTGATGAAACCTTTTACATTAAAAAATAATGTTTTAGCCAGATGTGGTACTGCATGCCTGTAATTCGAACATTCTGCAAGGCCGAAGCAGGAGGAGTCCAAGATCGAGCCCAACCTGGGCAACTTAGTGGTCTAACAAGACCCCATCTCAAAATAAAAACTAAAAAATTGGCTATCGTGTTCTCTCATACTAGCCTGCTCTTGTCCTGTAGAGTGTACTTATTTTCCTACTTTTACTTGGCCCAAACTTGTCTTGCAGAGACATTTCTTTTCTTACCTTTAATAAATATAGAACGTTGCAACCATTAAACAAACAACAATAACAAAACAAAACAAAAAAACCCTGAAAAATTGGCTGGGGATATAGCCCAGTGTGAAGGCCCTGAGTTTAATGCCCAGTGTCACAAAATATAAATAAAAAATAAATAAACAAACAAACTTCTGGAGACTGAAGTATAGCTCAGTGGTAGAGTGCATGCTAAACCTGAACAAGGGCATAGATTCGATTCCCAGCACCAAAATGAAACAAAATAAAAATAAATGTTCAGTGTGCAATTTATCCTCCAAAAAAGCTAAAAAAATTTTAAGTAAATAAAGCAGTTACTTTATGAATTCTCACAAGACACCCCACTCCCCTGATCACCCCATATCAGGAAATAGGACATTAACTCTTCAAGCTCTCCTTTCCCTTCTGCCAGTCACTGTTCCCCCAAAGTAACCAACCATCCTGTATACTAATAGTATAGATGCTATGGCCTGTGTCTAGATGTCCCCCTAAAGCCTCATGCAGTCATAGATAGGGGTTTTTCAGAGGTGGCTGGATCTAGAGTGTGTGATTGACTCATGCTGCAATGCTAAATTAGGGTGCTGGGATTAAGGACACGTGATTACTAAATCAGTCCAGTGATTGGTTTGGCACTACCCTAATCAATTTTTGATGCCCCTCTGCCCTGTCATCCTGCCTTGGAACCAGCCAACTATGAATTGAACCTCTATGAACTGTGAGCCAAAATAAACCTTTCCTCCTTTAACTTTGGATGTTGGGTATTTTGTCTTAGCAACAAAAAAAGTAACTGTTTGAGGATATAGCTCAAGTGGTAGAGTGCTTGCCTAGCAAGTGTAAGGTCCTGAGTTCAATCCTCAGCACCCAAAAACAACAACAACAACAACAACAACAAAAAACCAAGAAAAGTAACTAAGATGGTTCCTGTGACTATACCTGACCATGTGATTTAGGAGCCTTTGGAAGAGTTTGGAAAGTTTTGGAGATGCTGGGTGAAGGTGCAGCCTTGGAATGCCTTAAGCTGTACTTGGAGGAGATTCTGATCAGAGCTCAGAAAACCAGAAAGCTGAGAGAAATGCTGCTGGTGAAGACCAGACTTGGGAGGTTTCTGCTGGGAACAAGGACTGCAGTGGCTGTTGGACTCCAGATGATGTGTGTTATGTTTTAGCAGAAAGTTTGTCTGCATTTTGCTTATGGTCCAGAGACTTTGCCTGAAACTAAGGGTGGCAGACTAATTAATCTTGCAGAAGAAATTTCAAGATGGTCTAATGTTCAGGCTGTGGCATGGCTACTGTTGGGAGATTGTAGCCAGATTTATGTCAAGAATCAAGAGGAAAGAGTCCAGTAGAATGCTTTAAAATATTTTGAGTTTGGTCAAAAAGGAAGCTCCAGAAAAGTTGCGACTTGCAAAAATGAAACAGAAATTAGTTGCTGAAAAGACTACAAGAAAAAGCCAAGTATTTCAGAAGAGGGTGATAGAAAGGATGGCCTGAGGACATCATGAAACCCAGCAGGACTCCACCCTTTACAGCCTCAGAGTTGCAAAAGTGAAAGACTGCTTAAGAACAAGGCCCCAGAGAACCATGCCATTCTAGAATGGGAGCAGCCTAGGGAAGTTGTTCCTTGGAATTTGGTTCATAGGCACCTGACCCCTACAGCCAAAAGAGAAGGAAGCCTGACTATTGCTCCAGCTGGCAGCAGACCTTGGCATTATCCATGTGGTGCTTGTTCTAGGTGCATGAAGAATACAAGAGTTGTGGGGTCAGAAAAGATTCTACCAGATTTCAGGAGGAGGCCTGCAAGGCCAGGCAATGTGCCCCTGAGAGTGTTATCGGATGGGTTCCGATATTGCTGGGTTCTTTCCCTCCTCAAGCAAAGAATTGAATGAGGTGGACAAAAAGTAGTTCTAAAGTTTTATTTCAAAGTATAGAGGAAAGAAGAAAAGGAAAGTTGAGCATAACAATAGATACAGCAAAATGGGTACCAGCCCTATTAGGCACAGTAGGGGTTACCACGAGACAGGCATGGTAGCAGTGGTGCTGGGGACGCAGCCATCATCTTCCATGGGAGAGAAAAAGGAGAGCTCCTTCCTGGTGGTGCGGTAGAGAAAAAAGGCGCTTGCTTCCGGTGTTGCTACTATTTATCAAATGGAGTTCCCATGGAATCTCGCGAGAACTTACTGCAGTCCGTGTGAGGGCTGGTGCTTGAAAATCAGCCTCAGGCTGATGTCAGGCCCAGGCAACTCCCCCAGGTCCTGTTCCCTTGCCAGCCAGCCTTAGCCACGCCCTAATCCTATTTCCAGAGAGCAGTGTGTGAAGCTATGAGTGTGAAGTTGAAGGTGCAGTGGAGACCCCAGAAGTTTGGAGAAACCAGGGATGTGGAATGTCTGAGGAAAACTGCAAGGAGGGAGCAGAGCTGGCCCCAAATATAAGCTATGGGAGCTATAACTACAGGCAGTGCTGTAGGACAGAGCCAACCAATACCTTTGGAGTTCATATCTTGCCACAGATTGCCTCAGATGCTGAACATGGAAATACAGGTCTTAATGTTTGCCCTGCTGGATTTTTGACTCAAGTTGGTCTCATTCCTTTGTATCCTATTTGTACGTGTGTGTGTGTGTGTGTGTGTGTGTGTGTGTGTGTGTGTGTGAAACAGGGTCTCACTATGTAGCCCAGGCTAGCCTCAAACTCAGAGCAATCTTCCTGCCTCAGCCTCCCAAGTGTTGGGATTGTAGGCATGTACCAACACGCCCAGCAATTTGTACCTTTTGGAATACAGATGTTTATCTTGTGCTAGGAAGTGTTTAACTTTCTTTTCATTTGTACAAGACCTCACAGCTAAGAGTTTGCTTTAAATCTCAGAGGAGAGGTTGGACTTGGACTTTTCAGCAATGCTGAAACTGTTAGGACTTTGGCAACTCTTAGAGATGAACTAAAAGCCTTTTGCATAAAAGGATATACATGAGTCTTTGGGGAGGGCCAAGGGTGGAATGTCATGGCCTATGTCTAGATGTCCCCTCAAAGCCTCCTGCAGTTATAGGTGGGGCTTTCCAGAGATGGCTGGATCTAGGGTGTGTGATGCTGGGATTGATTCGCTGTGCTATGCTAGGATTAAGGGTGTGAGTGTGACCCACCCTAAGGACAGGTAGCCTGGATAGGATATCTGGAACAGAAAGAAGCTTGTCATTTGTAGTTTGCTGCCTTCTGTTTTCTGCCTGCCTGTTTCTCCTCTGTAATGCCCCTCTGCCAGGCCACCCTGCCTTGGAGTCAGCCAACTATGAACTGAAACCTCTACAAACTGTAAGCTAAATAAACCTTTCCTCTTTTAATTTTGGATGTTGGGTATTTTGTCTCAGCAAGAAAAGTACCTAAACCGGCCCCATAATGGGAGTGTCAAAATGAGAGATCACTAGAAACCACCTGGCTTTCCACCTGGAAAGCCTTGGGGCCGGACTTTCCTCTTTTGTTCAGCCTCCCTGAGTGTACTTTACTTTCAAAAAATTTCTACTGTTGAAATCTACCTGGAGTGCCCACTTCCAATTCTTTTAAGAACCTGAAAAAGAGGGCCTGATAGAATCCAGATGGTAACAATGGGGCCCATGGATAATCCTATAAACGTGATTCTAAGAACTCCTGGATAACTCTATCATTCAGGAAAACAAAGTGTTTTCCTTTACTTTCACACCACAGTTAGCACTGACATCAAATGTGGCAAAATGTGATTAGATAAAAAAGGCATAAACTAATGCTAATAAACGCAGCTGGGGAAACCCAGAATGGCCTGTTCATTGCTCTTGGCCTCTCTTGTAGCATTCCATTTTTGGGCATATGAGACAGGACTCTTCTGGAATGAGGAGAGTCTTATGGATGACCCATAAGATAAGAGTAGTTCAAAGAGGTTCTTTATGGCTAAGTCGAAGACAAAGGCAGGGGAAGATTAGAGTTTCTGTGGCCTACATTGAGAAAGAAAAATTCTAGTTTTTCTGTTCTGCCAGAAGGAGGGAGTTACGAGTGAAGAACCAACGAACCCTAAAAATGTATCATCATATCACATTTCAGCAACCCAACTTGGAGGGGGCTAGGACAGGGAAGAAATGAAGACACTATGTTGAAGAGTGCTCTGAAGACAAGAAACGGACTGATATACTATTGCTTTGGCTAGACTCAAGCCCTGGATGGGGACTTGGAAAAATTTGAGAAAAGTCTTGCAAAGTATGGGAGAGAGAGGAGGGAAGACCCTGCAGGTCAGGGCCCAGGAAAGTGTCCTCCTTGCTGCAGTTTGAGGAGAGTGCTGGTATTCCTATGACCTTCAGCATAAAGTCCAGAATTCTTTAACACTTTAAATCCTCTTCAATCTGGTGCAACTCTCTAACAGGTGTGCAGGAAAGACTTTCATTCAGTGGCTTGTTGAAGCCAGCTCTCACTGGTTCCAAAGGTCCAGTGTGGGCATTTCTTCCCAAATTCTTATTCAATTATGGACAAGATGGTAGCTTGAAATTCACTAGGATGGCTTACTGGAAAATGCTACAAATCATGTTAAGTTTTTTTTTTTTTTTCCAAGAGCCAGGTAGCCATATACTACTGCATAGATTACTATTGTAGAAATGTCATTTTACTAGAATGAATGTGTTTTACTAGGGCCACCAAGAAGAGGAGTCTTCGATGTGTGTCCTGCCTGGTGTTTTTTGGAGTTTAGGAATATGAAGGGAGTGGAAAGAAATTCACAGGAAGGAAAGGGACAGAATTATAGTAAGTAGTTGTCTGTAGTTTTATTTAAATAAGGCTGTTGACATCAAGCAGACAGGAAAAAACTGGCAATCTCTAATTATTTTTATGAATCCAGATCATTTTATTTTATTTTATTTTATTGGTGCCAGGGATCGAACTCAGGGCCTTGCACTTGCTAGGTAAGCACTCTAATCACTGAGCTAAATCCCCAGTCCAATACATATTATTTTAATACCAACACCTAATAGAGGCACTTAACCCCAGGGAACATGATAACTTATTAATTTAGGTGTAAAACTCAAGTAAAATAATAATAAATATAATCCAGTCATTAATAGTTATCAATAATAAAGGACACTCAATTAAGTTTTATTGTAGGAATTCAAGGATAGTTCAATATCAAGGAACCTGTTTGTATAATTAATTATTTTTATTTTTATTTATTTATTTTTTTTTTTTTGAGAAAGGGTCTCACTATGTAGTTCAGGCTGTCCTTAAACTCATTATGTAGCCCAGGCTGGCCTTGAACTCATGGCGATCCTTCTGCCTCAGCTTCCCGAGTGCTGAATTACAGGGGTGTGTCACCATGCCCAGGTAGTATAACTAATTACATTAACAAGTTTTTAAAAGTATTGGTAGATTTTAAAGAGATAATTGATAAATTTCAATAGTCATTCATAGTCATTCCTCTTTTTTTCTTTGTGTGTGTGTGTGTGTGTGTGTGTGTGTGTGTGTGTGTGTTTTAATACACTATACAGCTCAGGTTGGCCTTCCATTTATGTGATCTTCTTGGCTCAGCCTCCTGAGTGCTAGGATTACAGTTGTGAGCTACCATGTCTAGCTCAGTAGTCATTTCTAATAAAACTCTAATAAAGGAAATGATTGACACACTTGATTATATTAACTTCTCTTCATCAAGATACCATATGTAAATCAAATATAACCTATAGGCACAAGAAAAGTATGCAATATGAAAAAATTTATATTTTGAAATTTGAGGATTTAAAAACCATCTATAAATCAGTATAAAAAAGTCAAAGAATCTTAAAGAAAAATTGGGAAAATATTTCAACAAATAATTAACTGAATGAAAAGATACTGTCTCATTGATAATAAATGATAATTAAAATAATAAGAAATAGCCAGACGTGGTGGCATATGCCTGTAAACCTAGCATTTAGGAGGCTAAGGCAGGTGGATCACTTCAAGACTTTGCCTCAAAGAATGAAAAAAAAAAGTATTATACATTATCGCATTCTAAATTTCTGAGCAATAATACTATAGCTTGACTCTTAAATATCTCCCAAAAGGTTCATGTATTGAAACTTTGATCATTGTTCAGAGGTGGAGCCCAGAGGGGTGATTGGATTATTCAAACTCTAATTTCATCAAAGGATTAATGCACTGATGGATTTATAATTTGACAGCATTATTGGGAGGTAATGGAGACTTGGGATGTGGGGTCCAGTTGAATAGAGTGGGTCATGGTGACATGATCTTAGAGACTATATCTTGTTCTCAGTCCCTTCTTTTCTGGTTCTCTCTCTCTTTCCTTCTGCTTCTGACTGCCATGAGGGAGTAGCTTTGCTCCCCCATACTCTTATGTTGGGATGTTCTGCCTCACCATGGGGATAGACACAATGGAACTAGCAGACTGTGGACTGAATCCTCTGAAACTACGAGCCCAGATAAATTTTCCATCCTTTAAATTGATTTTCTCAAGTATTTGTCACAGTGACAAAAAACAAACACAACTAATAATGCATTTGGCTTCCTGAGTGGCTTCCAAGAAGACAGGTGATGCAACCCTGAAATGCAGGTGTAGGAAAAGAATTCATATTCTTGTGGAATAAATCTTGACCTACGTGAGGAGAGAGAGGGGCAGGAGATAGGCAGATAAATATTTTCACTTTTTTTCATGCTATAGATTGTGCTCTGGTATGTTTTCTTATTTAAACATTCTTGTAAAGATGCACATGGCATGTGATCCTATCTCCCAAGTAATCCACTTTTGTGGCTTGTTGTGATGGCAGTGACCAGCGTGAAAATTTGTTCATTACATTGCTTGATATCTTTTCTTGCTTCAATTCCCTGTTTCCTTTGCTTGCTGCCCTGGACTTGTGCCTCTTAAATGCTATGTCAGCACCTTACCACTTGCCTCCAACTTTGTTTCCTTGAGAACTCAGACTAAGATACTTACGATTCTATTCCTCCTGACAAACTATAGAGAGCCTCTTTCACTTATGCATAAGGAGTGTTGTGTCTGGCTCCTGGTCAGGGAACCAAAGATGTTGCATCTGGGGGACAAATACCATTGCTCTGCTGTCCAAGCAGCCCACCAGGACTGTAAACTCAGCCCCAATAAAAAATTAGGGGGACAAAGTTTAATGAGAGGAAGACATTTTATTTGTAAAGATGAACAGGAAGTGGGGGAAGGAGAAGATAGATAGCTACCCTGATAAGAAAGAATCAGGGTAGGGGGCTCCAAAAAGATGGAGGACCTGTGGGCCCTTTGTTCTTGGCTGCTTTTATGGGGGGGGGTCAGAGACCCTTCCCCCCACCTGGAACTTGCCATAGCTGGATTGGCTTCTGGGTACCTCTGCCTAATGTCATTTCTTCTGGTGGTCTACATGCAGCTTCTTTATGTTTGTTTAGTTGTCCTTGATGTACATTTTAAGGCCTTGCCTTTGGAGTGGATGACTAGTTGGCAAGGGGATACCTTATTCACAGTTAGCTTAGAGTTAGTAAGGGAGTGTGTAGATATCTACTATACTCTATAATGACCCTAGAGTGAATACTACAGGGACGCTAGAGTGAATACACACGTGTGTATATATATATATACATATATATATATATGTATATATATATGTATGTATATATATGTATATGTATATGTATATGTAAGTGCTTAGATGTGAGTACATTCTGTTTTAGTGTTAGTCAGCCCTCCCTTTGTTTTTCCTATATTTTATTGGACACGGGGGTGGCTTATCACTTGTGTACTTGGCTCTCTGTGTCCTGCTTGTCAGCTCTTTTTCTGGTCTCTTGGTGCAAGTCCCAGGGCCATTTGGTGCCTTTCTTTATCTGTTTTTTTTCTCTCTCTACCCCTGTCCTTGACCTGCTTACCAGGAGAATTTCTCTAACAGGGTTTGTTTTTAATTTCTCCAAGTCCAGACTAGCTAGAAGACCTAATGAAGCCCCTATTCTATTTTTTCATTTATAGCCCCCTCCCCCTACAGGAGGTGTTTGTACCAATGTTCATTATAACAGTGAAGAATTGTAAACAATTAAATATTACTGTGGTGGTATTTACAAAGAAGCAGTATACTGTGCTGAAAATGAAGGACTTTGAGCTATGGCTATAACATGGATATACCTTAAAAACAGAGTGGAGCAAAAACAGAAGTAGCAGAAAATTCATATTGCATACAAACATTTTTATCAAGTTTGTAAAGACATGTAATTTCTAGATATGTGCATTTGAAGTAGAAATATAAAACATTTTGAGGAAGGAAGAGCACATACTTCAAGATAGTTGCCTTTAGAAAGAGAAGGGAAAGATGATCTGAGGAGTCTGTTGGGAGCTTCCTTAATGCCTCCCGCCCTTCTTCCCTTCCTCCCTTGCTTCTTGTCTACCGATGATCTAACCCAGGACCTCACGCTTGCTAGACAAGTGCTGTACCATGGAGCTGCATCCCAACCTGTTTTATCCTTAAATTATATGGTGGGGCATAGGTATATTGGATTGGGGGAAAAAAAAAAGCTGTGCTGAATATTTCTCTTTTTTTCCTCTCTAGATTCAAGGTCTTCTTTTGTGGCTTGCTTATGTCTCAGGAGCATAAGCAAGTCACAAAACTACATGAATCAGTGAGTTTCCTTGTTCTCTGGCTTTCAACTGGGTCTAGCATTCAGCTAGTGGGGAGTGTCCAAAGGAGATGGGGTGGGAAAGAACAAAGCTGGAGTGTCATCTTTATGTTTTTATTTTGTTTAATATCTCCCTTCTTCACTCCCTTCCTCCTTCCTCCCTTCCTCCCTTCCTTTCTTCCTTCTTCCCTTCCTCTCCTCCTTCCTTCCTTTCTTCCTTCCTTCCTTCCTCCCTCCCTCCCTTCCTTCCTTCCTTCTTTTCTTCCTTCCTTCTTCTGCTGTAGTGGGGATTGAAGCCAGAGACTTAGCACTAAGTTACATCTCTAGTCCTTTTTTTATTTCGAGACAGGATCTTGCTTCAGTTGCCCAGACTGAACTTGCACTTGGGATCCTCCTTCCTCAGCCTGCTGTGTATGCCAATGTCTGGCTAAATGTGGAGAAAATAAGACAGATATGCATTAGGTCATTGACATAGGTTGTAACAGGTTTGGGTATGGGGTGAACATGCTGATATGGGTGAAAAAGAAGGAGAGAAGGAAGGAGAGCCAAAACTGGAGAGAAGATTTGACTTCTCTTTACAGAAGAATCTAGAACATAATTTGTCAAAGCCTTTCTTGTCCTCTCGTCACCACCCTGAGGGGTTTAATGTTTCTATGCTTCGGGCTGAGGGTGGGACATCTGTAATCCTCTTCCTGGCATGAAAGCCTAATGAGAGTTTCCAAAACAGAACTGGAAGAAAAAAAAGTTAAAAAAATTAAAACAAAAAGGAGAAAACAAAACAGAACTGGAAGCACAAGTCAAATCTGGGTTACCAGTCTAATAGGGTAGCCAAAGAACAGGAGCCAAAGTACCAGATATGGCACCTACGGCCGGGATCCCAGTACTAGGGAGGCTGAGGCAGGAGGAGCACAAGTTTGAGTCCTGTTTTGGTAATTTTTTTTTTTCTGTTTTGGTAATTTAGTAAGACCCTGTCTCAAAAAAAAAAAAAAAAAAAAAAGGAAAGGACTGGGGATGCAGCTCAATGTGAAGGCCTCGGGTTCAACAAGTCTGCACCTCCACTGCCCACCCTGTACCACAAAAAGAATGGTATGAGATCCAAGGCCAAGCAAGGGGGAGGTGTTAGAGCGCCGCCCACTGGGGAGAAGGGGCAATTCAGGAAATGAGGTGCAGATGTGGCATGTTAGTTTACCTCTGCCAGAAATCTTGAAATTATTAGAGCAGCTACTTCTACTCTTAACAATCTTGCCATCAATCTTGGGTTTCAGTTTCCTTCTATGAGTCTTCTATTTTTTCATTCTGAAGATAGTCTCCCTGATAAAGAAAACAGAAGTAAAATTATTAAGCCACCATTTTCTTTGTCATTTCTCAACCCAGCTATCTCTAATTCATTCTCTTCCTGTAGCCACAGCAATTTTTGTACTGTGTAAATCTGATCACATTCAGCTTTTTTTTTACATTTAAAGCGAAATCCACCCCTCCCCTCCATTTTTGGGCCAGTGAGACTTCCCTAATTTTGTTCTGTGTTTATCTTTGTGGCTTCATCTCTTGTCTCTTTCCTGTCTCCGTCTGTAATCCTGTCATTCTAAAAGATGCAATTTGCGGTTAGAGCTTTTTCTCACAGTAATGCTATTTTGGGTCAGATGATTTATTTGTTGTGGGAGGAGGACTGTACATTGTAGGGTGTTCAGTTGCTTCCTGATGTCATTATCACTCCTCTAGTTGTGACGACCAAAAATCCTTCCAGACATTGCAAAATCTCCCCTGGGAGTCAGATTGCCTCTGGTTAGCCATAGGGATAGAGTGTGCTCTTTCCTGTCTGCTGTCCCGCTCTACCTGTTCCTGTTTTTGACAGGGTAACCATCTGTCTATGGTTGTCCTCACAGACATTTGCTCACCTCTGAAAGTCTCTGCTCAGTCTTCCTTCCTGGGAGAAGCCGTCCAGACTTCCCAGGTGGAGTTAGGCAAGCTGAGCCCTCCAGTTACATAACACCTTGATTTACTAGCACAAGATTCAATTACATTCCAATGCATTGAGTTTGTCTGTTTGCATGTCAGAGCTTTTCCATGTCAGCCTTTTTTTTTAGGCATTTTACCCTCTGTATCTAGCTGATACTTGGCCCAGAATATTGACTATATTTATGTGCATCTTTAAATTTTACAAGTTTGAATGTTGGATATGAAAGTGGTTTAGTGGTGGTGCACACCTGTGACCCCAGCACTCTGGGAGGTTGAGGTAGGAGAAGGAAGCAGGAGGATCACAAATTTGAGCCCAGCTTGAGTGACCTAAAGCTTTAGTGAGATTTTTGTCTCAAAAAAAAAAAAAAAAAAAAAAGAGCTGGGAATGTAGCTCAGTCCAGAGGCCCCAGTATGGGAGGGGAAAAACAAAACAACTAAAAACAGAAGCAGTTTACAAATGACATTTGAAGCAGATTGATTTTTCCTCATAGTGTTATCAGCCACTCAGGTTCATTTGCAGTTTCATTCGTTTGCCAACAAAAAGCCTTGGAAGTTTTTTCTACCTCTGAATCGCTCATCACACTGGTCAGTGCCCCAAAATGACCTGAAGCAGGTATATAGGGCCACAGATGGTGAAGGTCTTTATCTCACCCCCAGATGGCATGACCTACCAGTCAGTACGCCAATACCAACAAAGCTTTTATAGGCAGCTGATGCCATGAACAGGAAAGGAGAGAGAACCTGTTCTCTGGTGAACATGTTCCTGGAAGCTGCTGAAATGTTCCTGGAGTCCTGACCAAGGGCTCAGCTAGCCACAAGTGATTAGCACCTTTTTCCAAGTGCCTGCTGAGGTGCTTGGCTCTCAGGAGCCAGGTCTTACCTCCTGACCGGCTATGGCAAAACTGTTACCAGCCACTTAATGTTTCCATGGGTGGTGGAGTCCCACATGAGTTTCTAGGTTCTTGTGCTTGATGAACAAAGAAGAGGATGTGGCATGTGAGGCTGAGGAAAAAGTACCAAAGTTTTAATCATGTGACAGTACGCTCAGAGTGAGTGGACTCATGGTGATGGAAAGGAAAATGGCATGAGCATCGAAAATACTGGGTTTAAGAATTTAAAGTGTGGAAGCAGGTCTAGGGTGCCTCTCATTGAGTCTTCCAGAGCACGATTGACAATGCAATCAACAAGGTGTGAGTCACTTCACCTGTATCTGTCATGCATGTGCTTTCCCGTAATCCACTCTGTTATAATTGGATGTGTGAGATGAAGTCCGTATGTGTGAACTCGCAGTGAGCTCCGAGTGAAGATGGATTACTCTAGGTCATGCTGGAGAATCTGGCATGTGTCTTGGTTTGGGACTTCAGAATTTTCCAGTATGGACCTAGGGGTTTTTGTCTTTCTTGTCTCTGTCTCTGGGTAGCAGACCTTAGGACAAAGAGGGAGGTGGCCCTGGGGCTTTGCCCAAGTTCAGGCAAGTGGAGGGGAGTGGTCCATCAGTCCCCTTTGTACTACCTGTATTACTAGTTCATATTCACAGGTTCATTTGCTTGCTGTTATTCAAAACCAGCTGAGGAGTTGGAGGGGCCCATTTGCCTCTATCACCATCTCCCACGTATAGGCAGGCAAGGGTCTATTGTAGTAAGGAACTGAGTTGAGGGGAGCAGCGTGGTAATGCAGATCTCCACGCTTGCTTTATCACTTCAGTGCATCCTCCTATTTCAAGTGGAAAGGAAACTGGGTTCCAGCATCCTGGGGCTGGCATTTGTGTAGTCTGTCAGTGCTTTGAGACTGAGAAGAGGAGGGGATGTTGGTTATGTGGTCAGCAGGAGGATGTTGGAAATGTTGCTTATCTCTAAAATAAAGAATTAATTAAAAAAAAAACAGTTAAGCTGGGTGTGGTGGTGCATGCCTGTAATACCAACACTTGGGAGGCTGAGGCAAAAGGAACACTTTGAGTTCAAGGCCAATTTAGTCTACGTAGTAAGTTTAAGACCAGCCTGGAGTATATAGTGAGACCCTGTCTCAAAAAAACAAAACAAAACAAAACAAAGATTTTAAAGTTCTATCTTGCACTGTCAGTTACAATAAGTGATGTGATGTATGTGCTACCCAGGTTTTCATTAGTCACTGCATCTGAATAATGATGCTTTGTAGATGATTTGTAAATACTTTCCTCTTGTCATTCAACTTGCGTGTAATCTATAGATTGTGCCTTGCATATCTATAGAATACTGTACAATGCCATACATGTTTATAGATATATGTCTGTTTTGGATTAAGGATGTTATCAGGCACATACTGGAGTGTATGTGCTCTTGAATAACTGCTTTCATACAGTCATACTATTATTTGACAATAATTTATTTATTTATTTATTTTTATTTGACAATAATTTAGTACTTCTTCATTTCATTGAATTATTTTAGGACCATCCATGCTTCAAAAAGTTATTTCCATTTAGGAAGCTTACTATCAGTGATAATTGTGAAAAATATTTTGAACATTTCGTTTCTAAATGATGGTATACCTTAGCAATGCTGCCACCTCCTGGATGCTATTAAACATTATAACAATCAAAAAAGCTTATAATTCTGCATCAAGATTTCTAAAAGTAAGATGATATATGGCTATGAAATTCCCTGGTTTAAAAAATTTCTTGATTTAAAAATGTCTAGAGTATTTTATTTCAGTGCTCACTTCAGCAGCACATATACTAAAATAGAATATTGTAGTTCACAATAGTCAATCCCAAGAGAATTTTACTGCTTTTTGACCAATCTTGAGCACCAACAAAACTTTTACTATACTAGTAAAACTTACTGTTATTTTTTATTTTTGTTTTTTATTGCTTTGAGACAAGGTCTCACTATGCACTTCAGGCTGGCCTTGAGCTCACTATGTAGCCCAGGCTGGCCTGGGACTCATGGTAATTCTCCAGAGTGCTGGGATTACAGGTGTTGGCCACCACACCTGGCAAAGCTAATTCATTGAACAATTCATTATACATATGTTAGAGAATCTCTGGTAAAATGATTATAATTTATAAACTAAATTATGTGTTTGAAGGCATGCAGACTTGTTCTATCTCTCAGTGATGTAATCAGGCCTCTTCTGGAGTTCCCTTCCTTCTCCCTTTTCCTTTCTACCCCTTCCTAAATCCTTTTGCTGAAGAGAAGCCCCACCTAGATGATTAAAGTGTTAATTGCTAAATCTTTCTTTCTGCTTATAGAACCCAGAACATCCGATGACCTCTGTAATACCCCTACTTCGTCTTTAGTACTAATACAAAGCATGTAAATTGCTGTGAGGTTTAACTTGCAGAAAAGTAATACTGTTTGTTTGTCTCAACATCAGCTTCAAGAAAGTAGGGGCCATTGCAATGTTCTGATGCCTGGACCATAGAGGAGGAAAGGAGACACATGCTCTGGATGTATCCCTGCTTCATGTAGTCTTCCTGTTGCCTTGGAACAGGTCAATAATCATCTAGGCTTTTGTATACAATGAGGAAGGGATCACCAAGCATGCACCCAGTAGCAAGTAGTAAGCTGCTACATTTATTGGAAATCACGATGTAAACAGCTCCCTCCTGTGCTGTGATCAGGGTCCTTGTGTTGGGGTAGTGAAGAGTGAAGCCAACAAAACAGCATACCTTAAGCAGTGGGAAATGACGGAGTGTATGTTTAATAGAAAAGATAAAAGGAAAAGCTCCCTGCTTGTCCGGCAAGGATTCTGTAAGATGGAGACCATGGAAGTTCAGGCTCAGGGTTTTTTACACAGTTTTTGGTACTGGTGAATGTGACAGAAAGCAGGGGTGCTCCTGTTACAGTTCACTGGGCCAGAAATAGTTCAGGTCCTTGTGTACAATGAGGAAAGAATTCCAAGTGCCCACTCCGTAGTAGGTAGCTGCATTTATTGGAGATATCCAGGAAGGTAGCAGCCAGGATGAGGGAAAGGCAAAAGGATAGGAAGGGCAAAAGGCAGGCACACGTGAGTAAAAGGGTAATGGTGTGTGAATGTGGTGTAAAAGTCATGCCTACAGCATCTGCTAACTCAGGCTCCTTAGATTTAAAGGGTAACGGTCTCGGTCTCTGACTTCTGGGTGCCTCCTACTGAGTCTCTCACTGGCGGCAGAACCCTGCCCCCTAGGGTGGGGTGATAGGCTTTTGTTATTATGTTTTGTACTTCCCCTAAGAAGGTGGAAGTAGAGATAATCCTTAAAATGTTTATATTTATGTTTGAGCTTTTGGGGAAGGGAGTGGCTCACTGAGTTTCTTTGTTTTTGACTGTACTGTTCCTGGTTGCAAGTGAGCCTGTGATGTCTTTTTGTGATGTCTGTGAGCCATTTGTTTAGTGACCTGTTCTTTGCCCTTGCATTCTATTAGGCCCTGATAGTCAGTTTGCTTAAATTAATTATTTGGATCCTTTGGTATGTTAACTCACTTAAACCTTGGCTTTTAGTTTACTTCAGGTTAACTATTCAGGACCTGTGTTCTATCTGCCTAACTTCCTCTATCTTCTGGCTTCAGTGAGAAGTTGTGCTCAGGGCAATTCTATGTCAACAAAAGATAAGACACAGATAAAGTGCTGAGTGACAGAAAAGCACTGCACCTGGTCAAAGTGCACAAAAGTAACAACAGCAATAGAGTATGAGCAAACCAAGCTTTAAAAATTTAAAGGTCAGCAATCTCCTTAATGAACATAGGTGCAAAAATCCTCAACAAGATTTTAGCAAATAGAATGCAACATAGTATCAAAAAGCTGATACACCAAGATCAAGTAGGTTTCATTCCAGAGCTGCAAGGATGGTTCAACATATGAAAGACTATAAATGCAATACACCACATAAATAGGAGCAAGGTAAAAAAACACATGATAATATCAATAGATGCATAAAAGACCTTTGACCAAATCCAACACACCTTCCTGATAGAAACCCTGAAGAAAATAGGCACAGAAGGACCATACCTGAACATGATAAAGGCTATCTATGACAAACCAACAGCCAGCATCATACTAAATGGGGAAAAACTGAAAGCATTCTCCCTAAAATCAGGAACAAGGCAAGGATGTCCACTATCACCTCTGTTATTTAACATAGTACTTGAAACATTAGCCAGAGCAATTAGGCAAGAAGAAGTAATAAAAGGAATACATGTAGGAAAGGAAGAACTCAAATTACCACTATTTGCAGATGACATGATACTTTACATGGAAGACCCAAAGAACTCCACCAAAAAGTTCCTAAAATTAATAAACAACTTCAGCAAAGTAGCAGGATATAAGATCAACATGCAAAAATCATTAGCATTTGTATATATAAACAATGAACAGGATGAGAAGGAAATTGTGAAAACAATACCATTCATAGTTGCTTCAAGAAAAATGAAATACTTAGGTATTAACCTAACAAAAAAAGTGAAAGACCTCTACAAAGAAAACTACAGCACTCTGAAAAAAGAGATTGAAGAGGATATCAGAAAATGGAAAGATGCCCCTTGTTCTGGTTGGGCAGAACCAATATTGTTAAAATGGCCATGCTTCCAAAACTGTTATACAGTGTCAACGCAGTTCCAATCAAAATACCTACAGCGTACTTTACAGATCTAGAGAAAACAATCCTAAAATTTATATGGAAACAGAAGAAGGCCCGAATAACAAAAGCAATACTGAGCAATAAGACCAAAGCAGGTGGCATAACAATCCCAGACTTCAAGCTATACTACAAAACAATAGTAATAAAAACTGCATGGTACTGGAATCAACAAATGGAATTATATTAAAGAGCTTCTGTACAGCAAAAGAGTCAAGTAGTAAAGTGCAGAGAAAACCCACAGATTGGGAAAAAATCTTTGCCAGCTACTCCTCAGACAGAGGACTAATATCTAGAATATACAAAGAACTTAAAAAAATTAAACTACCTAAAGTTAATGACCCACTCAAGAAATGGGCTACAGAAATGAACAGATACTTCACAGTGGAAGAAATACAAATGGCCAACAAATATATGAAAAAAATGTTCAACATCAATAGCTATTAGAGAAATGCAAATTCAAACAACTCTAAGATCCCACCTTATCCCAGAAAGAATGGCAATCATTAGGAAATCAAACAATAAGAAACACTGGCACAGCTGTGGTGAAAAGGGAGCCCTCATATACACCTGGTGGGACTGCAAACTAGTACAACCGTTATGGAAATCATTATGGAGATTTCTCAAAAGCCTGAAAGTAGAAATCCCATATGATCCAGTCGTTTCCCTACTAGGTATCTTCCCCAAAGAGCTAAAGACATCATACTACAGTGACACTTGCATACTAATGTTTACAGCAGCACAATTTGTAATAGCTAAATGCTGGAAGCAGCCTTTATACCCTTCAACAGGTAACTGGATATACAGAATGTGGTATCTATATATACTGGAATACTATTTAGCTATAAAGAAGGACAAATTAGAGTCATTTATAGGAATATGGATGGACCTGGAAAATACAATATCGAGTGAAATAAACCAGACTCACAAGCTTGAATACTGCATGGTATCCCTCATTTGAGTGAGGCAAAATCCAAACAAAGAAAATGGTGAACAATGGATACAAAAAGGCAAAGGGTCAGATCTAAGCCAATAGGCAAAGGGTCCAAGGGAACAAAAGAGGGCAAAGGGGGAGGGGAATGGGAATCCAGAGGAATAATGATATCCTAAAAACAAGAACCTAATAACCCAAACTCAAAACAGTATCACATACACTAGGTTCTACAGTAACTTTATGTAGTTGTGACTTAATGCTGCATCTATGTGGTTGTTTACATTTCTCATTGTTATAAGCAAAAGCAAAATGTATTATGGTCTGTAAGCTTGTGTAATAGCCTGTAAGTTTGTGTAATTTTGGATAAATTTTAATTTAAAAAAATTTAAAAGTCAGGCATTCTACTTAGGTGCCTCCCCTGAATCACTAGGTGTGATTGACAGAAATGATTTTCTGGGTGCTGAGTCATCTTAGGGGCTCTCAACATGCATGCTCTCCCAGAATTCACTCTGATCTTAATTATATTTATGATATGTAGAACAGTGGTACCTTAGTTCATGAACTTAATTTGTTCCACAATTCTGGAAAAGATGGCTCCAGTCATGTTTGCCCCCTGATGAGGAATTTGCAAACAAAACCAAAATTTTGTCAAACGCTCCTGTTTGCGAACCAAATTGTTCACAAACAAAAACATTCATGAACTGAGATACCACTGTACATATATATGAACCTATAGTGAGGTGGGAGTAGGGTAAAGGTGACAGGAAGATCAGGCTAGGAGATCCATTGTGTATGTGCTCTCACCTAGAGCATTGGAGGTCTGGGTTTTTGTCATTTTATTTTCTACCTCTCTTAGGACAATGGAAGCAGGAATAACCACAGGGTAATATTTAGAATTAAGTGGAGGGAAGGGAGTGACTCCCTCCGCTCCACTGTTTTTAACTATATTATTCCTGCCCTGCTCCTCTGTTTCTTCCCTGTGAAAGTCCTTGAGCCCCTGAAGATAGAGCTTTGCAGCTTTGCATATGGAGCTTTGCAGATGGAGCCCCTCTATCTTCTTAAGATTTCTGGCCCTTGAATAATGTAATTCCTTCCTACTAACATCTCTTCAATACTGGTCTTTAAGTAGCAGGTAGACAGATTTTAAATTTTGATAACAATATTGTAGAAAATAATGTATTTAATTAACTTTTAAGTAAGGCACCTAGCTAGGGGAAGGGACTGAGATAGGGTTGGGTGACCAGCTGTTACCAGGTTTTGGGGTGCTGGAGTCTCCTTTTAGATTCTTTCTGTCCTGAGCGAAGAATTGGTCTAGACAAGCACAACTGGTAGCAAAGTTTTGTTAAAGGTAGGAAAAGAAACAGGCTCTACAGAATGAGTTTGGGCCAAGGAAAAATAGAAAAAGAAGCATACCCTATGGTGTGGGGCTGGGCCACCATGCAAGAAGAGAACGTAGTAGAAAAACTCAACATGGATTGTCCTTTTTGGGGGGCAGTGCTCGGGATCAAACTCAGGGCCTTGCACTTGCTAGGCAAGCTCTCTATCACTGAGCTGAATCCCCAGCCCTGTGGACTGTTCTTTTGTATGACCCACTCCTCAGGCTGACGTCAGGTCTAGACCTGAGACAGGAAGGGAGGACATGGCTAAAACTGGCTGAGAAAGAAAGTGTGACAAGCTCCCAGAACACACATACAGAATGTTCTCAAAGCACTGCACGTGGACTTCTTATGGGAGCTCAAGCAGATTTTCAGCAGGATGGCCTCTTGCTTTGTTCTTGTTGCCCAGGATTGCTTTTGCTATCCTCGGTCTATTCTGTGCCCTATGAATCAGAAGGATTGTTTAGGATTGTTTTCCCTATTCTGTGAAGAATTTTGTTGACATTTTGATTGAGATTGCATTACATCTATATGTCAGGGTTTTTTAAATATGTTTATTTTGACACTATTGGTTCTCCCTATCCAGGAACAGGGAATATCTTTCCATTTTCTGATTTCACCTTCAATCTCCTTTTTCAGAGTACTAATATTTTCATTGTAGAGATGTTTTATTTCCTTGGTGATGTTAATAAACTAAGTATTTAATTTTTCTTGATGCTATTGTAAATGGTATTATTTTCCGTGTGGGTTCATTATTGATAAATATATATATAATATATATTATATATATTAGAAATTCTTTTGATTTTCATGTGTTGTACCCTGCTGTACCCTGGTATTTCATGTTCGTACCCTGCTATTTGCTGAATTTAGTTATTAATTCTAGAAGTCTTTTTGGTGGAATGTTTTGGGTGTTCAATGTGTAGGATCACTTCCTCTGCAAATAATGATAGTTTGACCTCTTCTTTTTCTGTACTATCTCTCTTATTTCTTTTACTTGCCTGATTGCTCTGGATAATGTTTTGAGTACTATGTTGAACAAGAGTGGTAATAGTAGATATCCTTGTCTTGTTACTCATTTTAGAGAGAAAGCTTTCAACTTTTCTCCATTTAATATCATTTTGGCACTAAGTTTATCATAAATGGCTTTTATCAGATTGAGACAAAGTCCTTTCATACTTATTTTCTTCAGGATTTTTCTTTTTTTGGTCATGAATGTATGTCAAATTTTGTCTAAGGCTTTTTCTGCATATATTAAGATGATCATGTGATTTTTGTCCTTGCTTCTGTTTATATAGCATATTGCATTTATCAATTTGCATGTGTTGCACCACACTTGCGTCACTGGGATAAAGTCTACTTGTTCATGATTTCTGATCTTTTTGATAATTTGTTGCATTCTCTGTGCCAGTATCTTTTTCAGGATTTTTGCAACTACATTCACTAAAGAGATTGGCTTGTACTTTTCTTTTTAAACTGGATCCTTGTCTGGTTTTGAAATCAAGGTAATGCTAGCTTCCACTAATGAGTTTGGAAGTACTCCTTACCCTTCAGTTTCATTAGAGTTTGTTGGGTTTTGGCATTATATTCTGCCTCAAATTCTTCTAGAATTCAGTGTTGAATTCATCAGTTCTGGGCTTTTCATAGTTAGTAGGGGTTTTTTTTTATTGCCTCAATTTCCTTGCTATTGGATTATTTGCAGTTTTTAGGCTTCATGGCTCAGTTTTGGTAATTCATATGTGTATAGGAATCTTTCCACTTCTTCTATACTCCAATCTGTTGGAATATAATTTTTCATAGTAGTTATTAATAATCTGGATTTTGGTGGTATCTGTTGTGATTTTGTCTTTTTCATTTTCAATTGCATCGATATGAGTCTTTTCTTTCTTTCTTTTGGTAAATTTGGCTAAAGGTTTGTCTATTTTGTTTATTCTTTCAAAGAAGCAGCTCTTTGATTCATTGATTCTTTGTATATTTTCTGATCTCAATTTCATTAATTTATGCTCTGATCTGTATGATTTCATCCTTGAAGTGGATTTGGATTGTTCTAGTTTTTCTAGTATCTTGAGGTGCATCATTAGGTTATCAGTATTTTTAAAAAAAATCTCACTCTGCTTTGCTTATGTAAGAATTCAAAGCAATAAACTTCTGTGGTGGACGTATTGTGGTCAATTTGAGCAGGAATGCCCATCTGGACTGAGTTGGTGGTTCTGGGCATAGAGGATCCACCTGAAGATTGTTGCTGACACAACATAAAGGAGAACAGGAGCAGAAGACAGTTGCCAGCTGTTTCCCAGGAGAAGCTCTGTTGTGGCTGGTTCTCCCAAAGAGAATTTAGCTGTTCTTGTCGCAGAAAGAGCTTGGGGCCTTGTTGTTGTTGAGAATGGCTGCTGTTTGCTTCAGTGGAACACTGGTCCTCATCTCTTTTGCAAGCATCGTACCCTGGCTCCAGTATAGATTTCTGCAGTCTTTTAGTGCAGACATGGATGTACACAGGACAGTGCTGTGGGTTCCCAGTCCTTGATTGAATCTTTCAGGTCTCCAGTGCATAGACAGATGTTCTGCAGTCTTCCTGCATTTGGCTTGTGTGTGTGAATGTTGTAATTTGTAAATGTCCTGTATTAAGTCTGCTCTCTTGCAAACCAATGACTCTAGAAAAGTAGCTAATACAAACCCTCAAAACTGTGAGCCAAAAAAAACCTTTTATCTTCATAAATTAATTGCATCAACTGTAGCCATTTCATTATAGTAACAGAACGCGAATGCAGGACTAACATGTAAGTGCCTCCCAAACTTATATTAATAATGTGTATAATAACAACATAATACTAAACTAACTAGATGATTCAGAAATGCTATATTCAATGACATAGCAAAAAAGATGCTGTGCTTCTGTCTTGATGTGGTAAAGTAGAATGTGTGTGAATATGTCCTGCATACTGTCACTGCATCACCACACATGGCTTTATTTTTTATTTAGAGACAGGGTCTCACTAAGTTGCCCAGGCTGGCCTACAATTTGTGATCCTCCTGCCTCTAAAGTAGCTGGGATTACGCATGAGTGCCACTGCACTGGTTTATAATTAACTTGTATTACCAGCATTGAATAACTGACATGAGAAGTCCATGTGAAAATGCACTTACATAAATGAGGAATTGGTGAGGACTGCAGTCTTTGGGGACTGTAGTCATACATCTTCCTGAACAGTGGGCATAACTGGCAAAAAGGAAGAAAAAGAACACATTTAGTGGGATCCTACATTTAACCATTAAATATTTTCATTTAGTACACTTAGGACATAAGATAGGTATAATGATTGTTAATTCATAGAAGATGTACAATTTGATTCAGCAAGTGACCAACTCTGAATATTATATCCAGGTTTCTCTTTAACTTCATAATCCTGATTCCCTTCATTGTAATATACCTTTAGTGGCAGTAAATTGGTGGCATGGCCTCTATAGAGTAAGGTCATTGCTACGGATTTAGGAAAATAGAATCTGGAGTGTTTGGACTTGAGAAAGTCTTTTTGAGAGTCTGTCTATTTAAAGACTATTGCAGCAGATTCCCTATTTCTATGATTTATTCAAACAGCTTCAGAGATGGGATTGATACAGGGGATGGAGGGATGACAGAGAATAAAGTTAGTGTACGAGGTACAGTAAAAAATACAGTGAATTTTAAATCAAAAAATTATTACAGTAAGAGACACATTACCATCAATCTCCATCTATCTTGGTTACTTTCTTTCTTTCTTTTGTTTTTCTGTGTGGGTACTGGGAATCTTACTCACAGATTCATGCTTGCTAGGCAAGTGCTCTACCACTGAGCTAAGTCCCTAACCCCCTTAGTTACTTTCTTCAACAAGACAAGACTGAGACAAAACAAGACTGAGACAAAATACCTGACACCCATGAGTTAAAGGAGGAGAGGTTTATTTTGCTCACAGTTTGTAGAGGTTTCAGCCCACAGTCGGCTGGCTCCAAGGCAGGTGGCATGGCAGAGGGACATTACAGAGGAGAAACAGTTCATGGCAAGCAGGCAGGAAGCAGTGAGCTTTCCTTCTTCTTTCCCTTTTTATTCCATCCAGGCTATAAGCCTATTGGTTGGTGCCACCTACATCCAGGGTGGGTCTTCCCTCTTCAGTAAAGGGAAGACCCACCATCATCCATGCCCTGAACTATGCTAAATCAGTCAGTGGATTAATCCAGTACTACACACCCATGATCCACACTTGATTTTAGCCAAAAGGCCAAGAAGCGATACATGCACTTTTGGGAAGTAGTCACTCCCAGAAGGCCTACCTCTGAGTGCATGAGGCTTGGGTGGGGGGGTCATTTTATTTGAAGATTTCAGTGAAAACTAAAACACATAAACAGTCTCTAGAGAATATTAGTACTATTCTCTAGGTCAGGTGATTCAAACTGGAAGTCCATTTCCCATGGAAAGCATTTCATATAGTAACTTTTAAAAATTTCTTTTGTTAATATTATACTTGACATATAATCTTGCACTATTTCTAGTACAGATGAACCTTGATTCTATATAAAACACTGTTTTCTGATGTAGTTTGGGGACTCCCCTTTGATATCTTTTGCTTCATCTTTGGGGTCCTGATATGAAGCACTCTAATTCTAGTTCACTGGGGTAGATCTTAAGGCAGTAACAGGGCAGGTGGTGAGTGTGGTGAGTTCCAGGGATTGTGAGAAAGGAGGATATATCTGTGACAATGCCTTTGGAGGTCTTAACTCATAAGAAATTTTGATATCTCACATAACAGGTCCAGGGAGTAGCTATCTTAGTGTCTTAATTATGTTAACAAGGATGTAGACTCTCAAGTTTTTTGCTCATCTGTTCCGTGAGTTGACTTTGTTTCCAAATTAATAGCAAGACAAACTTCCTCTCATATTTCATTGGCCAGGATGTAGTTGTCTGTTCATTTCTAAGTCAACCAGCAGCAAAGAGTATGGATTTACTATGATTTACGTTATTATAATCTGGCATATAATCCTAAAGCCTATTTTAGTCCAGTTGCTGGTATAGGCCCTGGTGATGGCTTTCAATCTGTAACTTTCTTTTGAGGCTCCAGGATAGCTCACTTGTTTTCTTCTTCCACTAATATTGCATCTTTTACTTGCCTACTTCTACAGGAAGGATCTTGCTAAGTTGCTAAGTTGCCCAGGCTGGACTCGAATGTGTGATCCTCCTGCTTCAACCTCCTAGAACGCTGAGATTACAGGTGTGTGCCACCACACCCAGTTAGTAAGGGAGTTCTCTGTGTGATTCTTTTTTGTTGTTGTTGTTTTGTTTTTGTTTTTTTGTGGTGCCGGGGATCGAACTCAGGCCCTTGTGCTTGCAAGGCAAGCACTCTAATCACTGAGCTAAATCCCCAGCCCCATCTGTGTGATTCTTTGGGTAGACAAAAGACCACAATAACAATTATTTGCAGTCAGAGGACAGTCAGACGTAGAGATTCTCTTGGGTACCCCAGTGTCAGGCATCAGGTACTACCGAGTGTATTGTAGTTATGTAGGGCTGTGATGTAGACGTGGGTAGTGGCAAATGAGTCAGGAGTGGGGAAGGAAATACTGGCCACTCATTCCTAGTCTTTCCCCTTTCCCATTTGCACTGGTTTCTAAAAGGCAAAACCTGCTCTGATTAAGAAGCAGATCAGGGCTTTGGCTTCGTTGAGATGGAAGTAAAAGGAATAGATGGATTCCTACATGAAGGATGTGGAAAGAAAGGAGTTTCTGGAATAGAAATCAGGGACTGCTGCAGGAGAAGCCAAATAGCTTTTCAAGAGGCTGTATTGAGGTCACCGGGAAACTACTGAGCAACTTGACTCCTTAGGAATGAAGACATGTCTACTTGACCCAGTTTAAAGCCACTTACTCTGGATTTTCCATTCCTATCCAAACTCAATTCTGTTGGTCTTTTAAGGCCACACCTTGCTCCTGGCACAGAGTAGGGTGATCTTAGATATTTGCAAATTCACATCTGCCCGTGGAGCTCCCCTTCCATGCACGTCCCTGTAAATACACAAAGGACACATTTTACTGACACCAATGCTGAGAAAAGAACAAAACCCTTTAGACTGTGTACATTCAAAAGTAATCTGGAAAATTAATCTTTAGCCAATACCTGGAAATAGTGTGGAGAAGTCTTCCCATGTACACAGATTCAGAAATTATTGTAATTTTCACCCAAGAAAGAAAGGAAACATTTCTAAATCTAATGGGATGTGATGTTAGGGAGAGACTTACTTTTACATGTTAATATTTTCAGTATAAATGTACTGCAGTTGCCGTTGGCAGTCATCGTTCAGCTACAAGGGGGAATGAGCCTCAGGATGAACCTGATGCTGAGAGAATCAGAGCAGAGTCAGCATCTGAGACCTGAGTTACTTGCAGCAGAATCATCTTGACACAGGATACTTATATTTATGGTCTCCTTTCCTTGCTACTTTCTGCAAATCTATGCTGCTCTGTCATTTGTTTTTCCTATTTCTCAGAGCACAGAGTCGGTTAGGTCTGGTGCAGTGATGGCTTTATGTGAGGTTTCTATTAAAACAAAATTTAAAAAACTAATTTAGGCCCATATGTGCAGTTCCAAAATCCCAGGAGAGAATATCAGATTGGTGCTGCTGGGGCCCAGAGGATGGGAGATATGCAGCAGCTGAACACTTGGAAAGGACTGTGGGAGCAGACACAGAGAAAGCAGGAAAACTCTTTTACAGGAGACATAGAAATGGAGAAAATAACAGGCATTTTGAATACAGAAATGTTACTGATAAAAAAAAAAAAGAAATGTTACTGATCATTGTATTCCTGGTGCCTGCCACATATAATCGTGCCAAATAAAGCTGAGTTGAGCTAAGGAGTAAAGGATAGACAAGTATATGGAATAAACTTTGGATCCATCTTTGTTTAATATGGAAGGTACTGACTTTGCTTATCCTGTGTAGTGGAAGCTGTGATGTATGGCTCAGAAACCACTTCCCGTCCAAGAACTCTTCTAGCTGCTGGGAATACTGGCAGTTAACAGCTCTCAGCTGTCTCTCTTTTAGCATTGTCCTTAACTAAAGACAGTTGCCTAGCCCAAGGTCATACCTCCTTCCAGGAGGCAATTCATATCCTAATACTGATAAATACAGGTGCAAAGGAACCTAGTCCTACCTATTACCTCCAATTTGGAGTAATTCTGGTGCTTGCTTCAGCAGCACATATACTAACATTGGAGTAATTCTGCAGGGTCATTCCAATTCCAGAGCCTCTGGCTAACCTTTGTCTTTGCCCCTGGGGAGCCCAGCCTGCAACAGTTGGTTCCAAGAATGCAGAATGCAAGGCAGGATTTTGGAAATGGATCAATCACAGGACAAATGTCAATGAAAGCTCCCTCAGTGGCCATGGGGAGAGAGAACACAGATGGCACCTGCTGCATGACATGCAGTAGTAGTGCAATATCAGAGCTCTCATTAGTGGTGGTTGTAGGTAGTATAACCATGGGAGGGGTGTCCTGATGGGTGCAATGTATCTATCATTTGAGAACAGAAGCAATAATAAATGTAAAGACTATGAAAGTGGACGACTTTGTTGTGATTCTGAAGGAAAAAAAATGAGAAAGATCATTAATTGCCAATTAATTAAAAGCTAAGTGGGAAAGCTAGAGGGCCTCCTTGGAAGCATAAAAGAGACTCTCATATCCTACAGGATGATAAGAGTAGCAAAGTTCCAGGATTTTCTGCCCTGATTGGGAGCCCTCATTGGGAAGGATTGAAGCAGAGAGTGGAGTTAACTATCTGGGTCAGCACACTTGAACATCTTGAGTCCTCAGATTCTTTTGCAAAAGTAATTCACTCCTCCCTTATAAAGATGAATTCTCTTCTTTCAGGTAAGCAGACAATGTTCCCCCTAAATAGGCAAGTAGGTAATGACTGAGCCAGTTGGTGTCAGGTAGTCTTTGTCATCAGCCCTCCAGTGCTGGTTCACTGGGTCCATGAAGAAGTAGCCATGGTGGCAGGGGTAGAGCAGAATGGGTTGCCACTTACTCAGGCTGATGTAGATGTTGTTGCTGCTGGGTGCTGCTCATACCAACACTGAGCCCTGGTACAGCACCTTCCTGAAGGTCACCAATAAGCTACATAGTGACATATTAACTCTATTGGATCTTGCTATGGTGTATTAGTCAGTTTTCTTGGTGCTGGACACACTCTCCAACACCCATGATTTAGAAGAGGGGCTTTATTTGGCTTTATTTAAGGGGATTCAGTCCCTGGTTGGCTGGTTCCAAGGCAAGAACATCATGGGTGAAGGACGTAGTCGAACAAAGTTGCTTGGTTCATGGTGACCAGGAAACAGAGCAAGGGAACAGTGCCAGAGAGGAAGGGCTGATACAGACTCCACAGTCACACCTTCAAACCTAGACACACCCAGAATGTGCTGCACCAATTCCCCCAGGGAAGATCCCAAAGGCAATCAAGTTGACACTCCTCTTTAACTGCCACATATGGGTTGAACATTTATGTCCTCCTCAAATCCATATGTTGAAATCCTAACCCTCAAGGTGAAAGTATTAGGAGGTAGGGACTTCGGGAGGTTACCAGGTCATAAAGCCAGGGGTCTCATGAACGGGATTAGTGCTCTTATAAAAGAGGCCCAGGAAAGCTCGTTTGCTCCTTTTGACTTGAGAATATGCAGTGATAGAAGGCCAGGAAGCAGTCCCTCACCAGACACTGAATCTTCTGGTGTTTTGATCTTGGGTTTCCCAGTCTCCAGAACTGTAGGAAATACATTTCTGTTGTTTAGAAGTCACTCAGTCTATGGTATTCTGTTATGGTATGTCAAACGAACCAAAACAGATCCCTTTTCAGAAATTTAGCTTTACTGGAATTGACACATGTTCTGGGTATAGGTTTAACTTTCCCGCTTGCAGGGCCTCATCTAGCATCAGCATTTGAGGGCTTACATCACGTTTGATCCGCTGACACAGGATCCTGGATGACGTCTCATCACACTGGAATCAGGGACCCACTTAACGGAGGTATAGCAGTTCCCACATACCCTTAAGACCCACTGGTTCTGTCACTTACCTTTCTACCCAGAGGTACTGGTCAACTGATGATGGAACAGACTGGATGAAAACAGCTGTGATGAAACCTGTTAAATTACCAGCATAAAGGGAACACTCTGAGAGGAAGGGATGCCGTTCTCTGGAATTGGTATATATCTAAAATCAACAAGTGCTATTTGGTGTTTTATTTCCAGTAAGTAGGTATGGTAGATAAAATTGATTTATAGCTGGACTGAAAAAGCTTTGTCTTTGTCTCTGTGGACGCCCTGGATGTCTGGTTTTTGATTCTTATCAAAGATGATAAGAGTAGTGGGGTTTTTTATGTTCTGTTTGAAGTCTGAAATGCCCCTCTTCACTGCCAGGGCCAGTTTCTCTACTGATGGTCTCCAACCTGCCTAACTGGTTTGACTAGTGCGGCTGAGGGTTCCTGAGAACTCTACTGGAAACTTCTTCAGTGAACTTTCCCAAAACTAAAGTTTTCTTGCACAACTCTTGGTGGTGTGACCTAGATGCAGAGTGCAGTCGTGTGCAAACAAGGGCCCTGGGGAGCTGTGCATGAGCTATATCTCAGACCTCCAGTGCTGGCCTGTTCTCTCCATCTCTTGCTGCAATGAATCATTTGCCTATAAATAGAAGCCTTAATTGAGTCTGGTAAGTCCTTTCAAATATCTGAAATGGAGAAATCTTTGCAGTAGAATTGGGCCTGAGAACCAATGGATGGAAGTAGGAGCAGCTCCACTAACCACAGACCCCAGTAGCTCACTGGGGAGGTAGTGATTTCTAACTCTGAGAATCTGCAGATTTAGAGATACTGATCCAAAAAGGGAATTTCCTTCAGAGGATACAGCAAATGTTGGCATTAAACCCCAAGCTGTGGCTGTCATCCTGTTACTTTGGATTCATTACACCAGAACACCAGCAGTCAAGGAGAAGATTTACCATCCTGGAAGAAGAAATAACTCTGATCATCAATAAGCGAAGAATATATTTGGCACCCATGAGATCCACTTGGTTTCTTTCTTCCTTTTTTTCTTTTTTTTTTTTTTTGGTGCTGGGAATTGAACTCGGGGCCTTGTGCTTGCTAGGCAAGTGCTCTACCATTTGAGCTAAATCCCCAACCCTCTTGGTTTCTTGATATAACTCCCTTGCCCAACTTTTCTTATAAATCAAGCAGTAGTACAATGGGCACATCCTGAGAAGGAGATGATGATCAGGGTTTTAGGCCCCTCAGAGATGAGGGTCTGGTAAGCCACCTAGGCCAGAAGAGGTTGAGGGAGTCTAGAAGGGCTATAGAGGAGAACGAGAAGTATTCTTTATGGTTTTTAGCTGAGCCGTGCGGTAGGTGCTAGAACCTTGTCACTAACCTTTCTGTTGTTACAAGTCCCTCCAACTCCTCTCCCCCTGTCCCCTGCAAACGCCCTGATAAAGCCCTAGAGGAGCTGCTCTCAGAACTCAGGTGCAGCACATGGACTCAGGAGGCTCAGGAATGGACTATAATGATCCTGTATGGCACCACCCGCAGCTTGCCCCTCCGGGCTCCAGAACAGAAAGCCTTGTTTGCCAGCTGTTAGGAGTTAGTCTGTAGCTCTCAGCTGAGTTTTTCAGGCCTTGTGGTTGAATAGAGTTACCCTGCCTTGCCCCTAGGAGTAGCCAAAAACCAATGTCTGGTTGTTGTGGGGTATAAATGTTGTTGGAGGGGAAGAGGAATTCAGAAAGTATATTTCTAGGTTCTTTATTCATGCAGGCAATGAATTGCAGGAGCAAATTTTAGGGCATTAAGGAAGTTTATTTAAGTAACGAAAGGGAGACTGGTTTTGCAGGTGGATAAAATAACTGGCCACTGCTGCAGTTAGGAATCTGAAAAGGCCTAGGAGGCTAGGGAGCTACAGATAGAGCATGGGCTAGGGAGCAGGGGGCAAAGGGGTTTAAGGGGGCAAGAGGGCAAGCGCGCAAGGCAAAAAGGGAGAGGAGGGCCGAGCTCGTGGTGCCATTCACATTTATCTGGATTCTGTTCTTCAGACAGTTTCCCGATCTTGTGAGAAGAGGTGCTATTGGAATTTCTCGCCCCAGGCTGACATCAGGTCAAGGCCATTCCCCAAGGTCAGGTCCATCTTCCCAGCCAGGTCAGGTCACACCCTATTCCTGCATCATAAAGGCTTGTCCTCTTACCTGAATTTTGGAGCACCTGTGTAGTGTCACCCTGTCTCCAGAGCTCCCTTTATTAACTGAGGCCTTTGTTAGGATTGTGTCAACTTCCCTGCTGCTCAGTCATGCTTCCTCACATTCCCACAGGTATTATTCTGGGGACTCTTCCCTCAAACACTGTGCTCTCAATCTGGTCTTAGAATTGGCTTTTCAGGGACTCCACTGTGTGACATCTTTCCAAACCCCAATCAAATCTCCAAGCAGTCTGCAATTGCTCTCTTAACTTTTGGTCTAAAGTTGCAATGATTTACATACTGTGTTCCAAGGAACATTTCTGTGGAGGAGCTACTGCAAGTAGTTCATTTGAATTCAATTCCTTTTCTTTTCCCTTCTTCCCATATTTACTGTAGTATATGTTATACTGTAAATAGATTTTTTTTTTAAACTTACTATGTCTTCAATATTTTTCTTCGTGGAACAGGTCTTTTATTTCCTTTTCCAGTACTGGGGATTGAACTCAAGGTCTTCACACTGAGCTGTATCCTCAGCCCTTTTTAAATTTTTTATTTCGAGCAGCACCTGACTAACTTGCTCAGGCTGGGTTCAAACTTGCAATCCTCTGACTTCAGCCTCCCGGAATGTTGGGATTACAGGCGCGCACCGCCACACCCATTTTGGAACAGGGTTTAAATCTGTCAATTCATTTACAACCTACTGCTTTGCCTTAGTCTTTTATGTAGTAAGTATGTGGCTTTTAAGGAAAAGGATCCAAAGTTGTGTATTAGTATCATAGGTTGACTGAAGTTAATAGCATTTGGTAAAGCACCAAAGAAAGAAATGAGCTTAGGAAAAAAATAGCCTGTTTACAAGCAGAGCTGAAAAGGAAGAGAGAACGCAGGAACTTCAGACTGTATTGAAAGATACTGCTCTTTCTCCCTTTAAAGTAGTGAAAGCTGGAAGGAAAAATTATTTTATCTGGAAAAGTTAATGCAGCCTCAGGACCAAGACTATATCAATGACATACTATCAAACTAAACAGAATGGCTGCAGGGAAAGTTCTAAGGGCAAGATCCTGTCGAAACCTGATAGATCAAAGGACTCATTAAATTGAGAAAGAAATTCATGTCTCAAAAGAATTGTTTGTGTGATTTTTGGCAATGCAGTTTAGTGGAGTCATAAAAACATGAACACATATTTTGGAGTGAGATTTATTGCCAAAGTGCCAGAAGCTTGTATCAAAAGAGACAGGAGCTGCTTAGGATATAAAAAAATCCCTTAGATTTCCATAGGCAGAAGCAGGCTGGGAGATGTGCCCATCTGCCAAGGAGAGCAAAGTCTCCATTACCTTCTTCAAATATGCCCAAAGAAGAAAACAGAAAAGGAAAGATCTGCAAAATGCATCCGGGAACCACAGAGAAAAGTGAACCGGGGGAAATGGAGTTTAAGGATAAGTTCAGGGCTTCCCCCAAGCTGCAGGTGGTATTGGGAAGTCTGGGCCCTGGGACTATGGAGTCTCAGCCTTCCTGGCAGCTTCCTTAGAGGCAGAAGATCCCACGGGGGACACTTGGTGTGTCCAGGGCAGGAGACCCCAGGGCTGGATGAGTCCTTAATTTCCTGTGGGACTATGTCAACAGTAGCAGTGTACATCTGAGCTGTGCCCTGTGCAGAAAAAAGTCTCATTAGAGTTAGAGAGCTAGGGGGATAAGGTTCAACTTTCATTTCTTTGGAAAGAGATCAAATAGATTTGTCCCAAGTAGAAACAAGTGGATTCTATGTGTCAACTAGCCCACTCAACCAGTTAACTAGATACTACACAGAAAATATCCCTCTATTTTACATTTAAATTGTGCCAGTAACGGGAATTTAGCTCAAGTGGTAGAGCACTCGCCTAGCAAGTGCAAGGCCCTGAGTTCAATCCCCAGCAGCAAAACAAACAAACAAACAAACAAACAAACAAACAAAAACCCCAAAACACTAAAAAACCCACAAATCTAAATTGTGCCAATAAGACCAACAGAATTTTTGTTACATGCTCTCTCTTAAGAAAATGAACAAATAGCACTCTGGAGGTTGAGGCAGGAAGATTGAATTCCTGCCTGGGTTACATAGAAAGTTACAGGCCAGTCTGGACTACATAGTGAGACGGCCTCAAAAACAAACAGATAAAAACAAACAAATGAAAGACACACAAACAAACAAAAAAAGATAAAATTCTAAGTAAAACAACATAATTACACAAAGTATAGTGTGGTAGCAATCTCACTTTTATACTGTAATTCTTTTTTTCGAATTTAATAAGATTGTTTATTGTTTATTATTAGTATGTGTTTGTGATACATTATAATCGTAATCATCTTAGTGACTTGGTACATATACATGTCACATCTGGGTCATCTTTACTCTCCCTTCTATCCTCTGTCCTTCCCATTCCTTCCTTCCCCAGAGTCCTTCCCATTCCCACAAAATCTACCTCCCTATTCCTACACATCTCTGTTTTATTTTATTATTATTTTTTATTAGTACATGTTTGCAGTACATAATGTTTACATTCCTCATGTGGATTTAGTTCTCTTTTTTCATCCCCTTCCCCTCCTCTCCCTTCCTCTCCCTCCATCTTTTTATCCTTTTCCCATTTGAAAAAGATCTACCTGCCAACTTCCTGTTGTCTATCCTTTACTTTGGTTTTTATTTATAATTTGGGTTTCTCATATAAAAGAAACCATACAAATTTTAAGCTTGTGTGTCTGGTTTATTTCACTTAACATTATGGTCTCAAGGTGCATCCATCATCGTTCTACAAATGACTCAAGCTTATCCTTCTTTATGGCAGAGTAGTGCTCCATTGTGTAAATACTGCATTTTAAAAAATCATTAATCTATTGGTATAGGTACTTCCAAAATTGAGCTATTATGAGTTGTACTGCTATAAACATGTGTATACATGTATCTCTGTAATATGATATCTTTAACTCTTTAAGGAAGATCCCTAGAAAGGGAACAGCTGGGTGAAATGGAATTTCTAGTGTTAGTTTTTTTTGGAATCTCCACACTACCTTCCATAATGGTTTACATTCTCACCAACAATGTAGAAGAGTTCCTTTTCCCCCACAGCCTCTTCAGCATTGGTTACTATTTGATTTCTTGATGATAACCATTCTTTCTGGAGTAAGAAGGACTCCCAGTGTTGCTTTAATTTGTATTTCTTTGATGGTCAGCAATGTTGAAATTTCTTCATGTATGTATTGGTCATTTGTACTCATATCTAGAATATATAAAGAACTCAAAATAGGACCCCCAACAATAAAAGACACAATCAAAAGTAAATTGCAATTCTAATCCATCCTTTTCTCAGGTTTCAGTGGCACTACAATTAATTAGAGGAATATTAGGCAGAGCAAAAAAAAAAAAAACATAAAACAAAATCCAAAAATCCTTTTCTTTCTCTCAGAGGATTGAAGAAAGTGAAAAGAAGAGGAGAAAATATGTGGATAAGTATGGTCAGCCTAAAATAGAGTCAATATGACTGCATATCTAAAATTACTTACTCCGACTGCTTTTTTTTTTTATGAAGAGCTCCAATAATTATCAGTATTTGGCAACAAAGATTGCAGATTGCTTTGTGTGAGGTTAATATTTAATTTTAATTTTCCTTAGAAATGACTTTTAAACAGAATGTCTATTTGTATGTTCTTGAGATTATTATACTACTCATCTCTTTTATTAAAACTATTTTTGGGGAAAGCTAGAATTGTTCTTATTTATTTTTGTTTCTTTGGGTGGTGAATTTGATTGTGCTAGACTTTGTAATTCCATTGTTTTATTATAATAACAATATTAATAAGCAGATTTTTCATACTCGAAGCCTAAATAAAAAAAAAAATTAAGACAACTACAGGTTGTGGAAATATAGCAAAATCCAGGAGTTTGAGAACAATGATTCATTGTCTTAATAATAATCTTCATAACCAAATTCTAATGGTTTGTTTCAATCTCTTGTCAATATGGGTTTGTCTGGCCTGGGGATTTAGCTCAGTGGTTAGAGTGCTTGCCTAGCCAGCAGAAGGCCCTGAGTTCAATCCCTGGCACCAAAAAAAAAAAAAAAAAAAAAAAAAA